>JAUMTS010716902.1:0-12263 GCA_032273385.1 Ophiopholis aculeata | reverse complement strand
GTGAAATTTCTTTGCATACTTAACAATATTCCGAGGTCAAATCGGGTTAGGTACAGTAGGAGTCATCATGCAGGGTCACTATGAGATCAATTATTGGCTTAGGAAAACATAATTATATAGTACAGCGCCTTTACACGCTTATACATACATGACATATATATATAAATTTATACCAAATTCAGTTAGAAGAACTACTGACCAAAACATAATAATTGCTGGCTGGGTCAAAGGACAGGCGCAGGGGTCACCTGGGGTCAAAAAAGGGTCGATTTGCTTAGGAACACTCGATTACTACCAAATGTTGTCAGAAGAGTCGCTGACCAAAATAAATACATAATAGTCAAAGGTCATCCAGAGGTCAATTTGCTTTAAGGTAAATAAGGAATAAAGGTGCTGCTGTGCTCTATATAGTAGTATACCAAATTAGCAATAAAACCCAGCCTAACTTTGTTTGCTATTATGCGGAAATTAAACCAAGGAATATATAGCGCACGTGATAAACTACTGCCAATAACAAAAAGTGCATGAGAAAAGAACCCGGCGTAGGCGGCTAGGCCTTAGCATAATACATAAAGTTTGTTGAACTCAAATCATGTATATGTCGTGTAGGAATCATGTAGGCCTATATGTCGTGTAGGAAAAAGTCAAACAGGAATATCAAAACATTTCATCTAGATGATTATAAATTTTCAGACAAAATGACATTAGCCCTAAGTGGTGCTTATAGCCAAAATGGTATAGCCGAAATGGTATTAGCCGATGTGATGATTAGAGGAAATGGTGGTACATGGTATGTCTTGATCACTTAGATCAGGTCACACTGTTTTGTTTATTAACAGTCAATTAAGCGTAATTAAACATGAATAACCGTTTCCCTTTGTTTTAGAACACCTTTCATCTCAGAAACTAGTAAGTATAGGAAGTGCGCTATAAATAATTTCCGGTATTTCAAATTTCAAGTTTGAATACGAAAATTTCATAACATCCTGTATGTGCATGCTAGCTTTGATTTAGATTCTCAAAGTTTGTGAGAATCTAAAGCTTTGAGTATAGACCAAACTTTAAATGATCCCCGGTCGGGTAATCTGATTGCGTTGGCCTGTACGTGAACTTTTCCTGGCTGAGTTTGTTAAACTCGAGACTGAACCACAACGTCATCACAGTGTCATCATCAACCTGCACTGTACTGAGAGACAAGCAATCGGTTCATAACTACGCAAGACTCAGAGGTTGCAGGAACTCCCGAGTCACCCAGTCTATAAAACAATACAGATTTTGTATTTTACTGATTCACGGTGTGCGGATTAATATCTGGACTGATTGATCATGGGGAAAGGTCAAGAAGGGGGTAATGCAAAAAATGCCGGAGCTGATGCCGACATGTAAGTATCAGGATATTATTAGGCCCAATTAAAGGAGTCCAGTCCTATCTTTTGATTTTTTTTCAAACTGGGTGAGATTTTGGTGCCAAATGATTTATAATAGTCATATTTTTTTCTCATAACATATGTGAAATTTTACAGCTATATCGATGTGTTTCGTTTGCATTTTTGGGAGGTATAAGTGAAAACGTGCGCATGCAGACGCAGTTAAGTTATGGTAACCATAACCAGCTTTACACAGGAAAACGAGGCAACTGCAATATACCAAAATGCTCGTATATCAATACCTTTTGACTGATTTAACCGAAATTACAAACTATAGTCTCTCGGGTGATGCTTCATCAAATGAAAAAGAAAACTGGATTTTGAAAAATTGAACCTTGCCCCTTTAATGATAGTCATGATCAAAACGCCACATCATTTCCAGTGATACGAAATGTATAGTAAAAACTTTCAAACTTTTTCATTTTTTTCAAAATTCAATGTTTTATTATACCAGAGAAGATTCAGATTCGACATATTGCAGTATGCTCAGTATCATTGACAAGAGCTCTGAGTATTGACCAATACTAGGATTGTATCTATTGTGTGATCCAGCTAGTATTGTGAATTTCATACCAGAAAGGAGTCGGGCATATTTTAAAACACTTATGTACAAAATATGATCAAAACCATGGTTGATAAGATTCATCAGGATCGATAAACCGGTACGCAAATGCCAGATGAATAGTGAGTTTGCGATTTACCACGTTCACGGAAACAGAAACGTGAGTGGTAAAAAATACAATACAGGTCCATTGTGCAGATTGATCACAGTGGGTGGGTTTGAATGGATTCACGTTTCTGTTTCCAAATCGCAAACTCACTACATGTCTCTATGTACGGCGATCTTCAATGAGTGCAACTTTCTTTGCTGTTCTGACATCAGTTTTGTACATTGAGGCTGGGGCCCTTGTTATGTTTTCCCCTTTCCTAATCCCTAACCTAACACTCACGTTTGAACTAATACAGTAGGTTTAATTATTCACATCGGTATTCTTTCATGCAACGGTGAATTACCCTTTTCAATCACCATACATTGACACCCATGCGACACGATGGAAGACTATTATTTCCCCCGTTCCTTTCTGCTTTCGACGTAGTCTTTTCCAGGACTTCTATGGCCCGGTATAATATACATACACTTCGATAGACTTTCGTTATATCATTGGCGTTATTCCTATGGTGTGACACTCGACAAACACACCCCTGTTGGAGCACCCAGGTTTGGGGGTCACTTGGACAAACTCCTTCATGTGCTTGTAATATGCTTACGGAAGACCGACACACACACACACAGACACCCCGTCTCAAGTTTACATCACTGCAGTATTTTGAGGTAATCGATGCAAATCACGTTTACAAATAGGAGGCCCTCTATTGATTCACGGGCAAAAACCTACATAAACGCAATGTATCTAATAATAAGAAAACATAATTTATCAAGCGCCTAATCAAACCCGGTCTAAGCGCTGCACACGACATAAGAAAATACTATATAAAAAATTACCTTAAAAAAAACCTACAATCTTAAGCTAGACACGGTTTATACACAATACACAGAAACAATTAAAACATCCCGAGATGGGAAGCAACCTTAAGGCATGAAGACATCAGCTGACAGGAAACAGGTAAGTTTTGAGTGCTTTCTTAAATGTGGCAGCGGAAGAGCAACGACGGATGTGGATTGGCAAGGAATTCCAAAGCCGGTAATGATATGTCACCGAGAGTCCGTTTTGTGCGAGGAAAAACAAGATCTTAAATTCGGTCTAGATTGAACGTACGGAATAAGAAACTCAGCTAAATACTGTGGTAGAAGTCCATTGATACCTTTATAGGTAAGCAGCAAAAGTTTGAATATGATTTGGGACTAAAGTGGCAGCCAGTGCAGATCTTTAAGCAGTGGCGCTGATATATGTCGCCTGTCCGATCTAACTCCGCGGTGACCTGTTCTGTAAGGATTAAAGTTTCTTGTTATCTTTCGAAGTCAAGTCATACAACAAGGAATTTCTAGCACAAACATTAAAACATCAATGATTTTGAAGAAAATGTCTCAATGTTTTGAAGAAAATTTCTCAATGTTTTAATTACATTGATCTAATGGCAACTACTATTATATATCATGAACACTTGATTTTTCTATACCTAAAACAAAACACAAAACGAAACAAAACAAACATGAAAATGAAAAACGAGGAGAGAGGGTACGTATAATTATACCTCTATGATGTACACTGCAATGATAACAAATCTGACCAAATGAGAGCATGAGAAGATTGTATCGTATGCCAATCACAATATATCATAATGTTGTCGAATAGGATTTGTCAAAGCAGACCATAGGAACGTCATAACGTCAATTTGGAACTAGTGATATAAAACTTGGAAACATATTTCTAAACCGGACTTGAACTTCTTTACAAAAGTAAACTGAGATAAAACAAACAACAGGTTATTGAATCTTCACAGATGGCACACGTATTCACCAGCATATAATTGGCTGAAAGCAAATGTCAAAAAACATGTTGAGAAAGTTTGACAATATTTCACACCATCATCAGAATAACCTTTTTGTCCCAAGAAAAGAGTCCTAACATTAAATACATCTTCATTTCCTTGCCGAAAAATACCTCTGGCAATTGATTTAGTAGAGTGCATGCTACAGAAAGGTCCTTCTACCAATTCTAAAAGAGAAACACGTAAAAGAGAAGCTAAAATCATTTTGAAATGGAATTCTTTATCAAATTTAGCTTAGATGTTCTCGCCTTAGGGTAACCATATTCAACAAATTCATCAATGTGAACTGTTCAAATGTCACCAAAGTCTTGTCATGAATTATATATCTCACGGGATGTATCCCTTTTATGTGTTTCCAGACAATCTTCAGAATTAAAGGCATCTTAGTATCGAGAGACTTCTTTACAAAAGAGAGCAACCTTAATGCTGTTATTCACCAGTACATTACGGGCAGCTACACAATTCACAGGTTCATTGCCACGTGACTCCATCAAGAAAATCACTGTTGAGGTATAAGCAAGGGATTTAGGTTTGTTATTAGCTTTTAACGTGTCTTTTATTTGTCATCGAGATCAATTGAACATATTCTGAAAAACGTCTATTTTACCTGAGAATTGCAAGACTATCCCTATCGCATCAATATGAGACGAGCATGTTACTGTTGTGACACAGGTCCGACAGTGTTCCAAAAACTATCAAGATAACATATTGTTTTTGCACGAAACATGGAAGACTGGCCAACAGACTAAGGGGAGAGGTAAAGAAAAGATGACTATCAAACTTTGGAAATAAACTTGTGTACCGGAATCATACCTTTTTAACAAAGTGGAAAACTCTTAAACAATTTCAAAGTATGATGAAATGGTACCGATGGCTAATCAATGTCTGTAATTGTCATTCAAGTTACTTGTAATATTTGGCTCCAAGAAATGGTCAGAAATATATTGAGTTAGCACGCTTTTGTCTCACACAATCATACAACGTATTTTGCCCAAAGACCAAGTCCCTGCAACAATTAAATCAACGTTTGACTTTACGGGTTGTTGACGCACAATGTCTACCATAAATGATCGAACGTTGATTATGCTTTCTATATTTTAGTATAAACCCTCATAAAATTGTATTGATATTGATCAGCATAACGAAACATGCTTCTTACGGCCTTTAGAATATCCTTTTGATGAGGTATTTTTTGTGGGAAGCACACAATTACGTTTTTGTCGAGGTTTTTTTCTTTTTAACCACCGTTTTCAAAGTCATCGTTCTTCAAAACGGCTTGGATTTTAAAAATAAAGCTGTATAATAGTAAATGACATTCAAATGCAAATTTTGCTCACTTTTATGAATTCTTTCGATGCTCACTCGGGCATGGATTGAAGTAAAGACTAAATGCGGCTTCACTTATCAGTAGGAGTACTGATTTTTAAAACTTCGATTCACGCCCGAGTGAACATCGAACAAATGGAAGAATGGTGAGCAAACTTTTCATTGGAATGTTAAGTATTAATATACATTTACTGTAACTCAACATTCTTAGCCGATCAGGTAAACGATTACTATGAATAGTCTAAATAAAACAATATGCCTCTAGTAACATGAAATAAAAGTTGATTTAATTGTGTATCGCCATCAAACGACCGTAGGCTAACTACTATTGTCCAGCCTGTCAACAGCATGACATAACAGCCTCAACATAATTTGGTAGAATAAATACAAGTGTATGACAAACTCAAAAATTGCTTTGGCAAAATCTGGTGACAAGTCACGATTGCAAGACATCCAATACCTCTCTTAATCATGAAACAGTACTAAACAAGATTAACCTGACTCCACTGTTTAAATATCAACAAATGAAAGCCTCAAATGACTTGAAACTACAGAGTAATTCAAAATGATTAAAAAAAATTCGTCATACTAAAGAGTTCAAGGGGTGCACATACATCACACATCGTATCGGGCCCTCACTGACCAAAATTCTTATCCTACTTAGGAGTGCTCGAGTGATTATGGGTGAACACTCATAAACAAATCGTATCAAGACATCTCTGACCGAAAATTTATATTTTTGATTTAAGGGTGTGGACCTGTACCTTAGGTTAAACAAAGAGGAAAGGCATCAAGAGTTACAGATCCTACAGTTATTAGTTGCTCATTATTGTCCATGGGTGTTGTTTTGAATGTGTATCAAAAAGAAGCAGCGCAATTTGGGAGCTGTGTAGGTGTTTGCTTAAATAAATGTTTACATCATTTTCCTTTCTATACAATCAAGCCATTAAAGGCAGCCTGGCCGCCGACGGCAGGTGATCAACACGACCATTGTATTCGGAAAATAAACGTGTTAACGTACCCGATAGAGGGGAAGTCAAGTTGTGTTAATTGAGTGTATTGTAGAATATTCAGGCTCTCCCCCATCTCTAGTAGACTGCTGTTGCAGTCTTTGAAATAGAGTATTGTGCCAAACACTAGTGCATATCGCCCAGCACTAGTCACATCTGGATCTATTGTCATTCCCCATAACTTTGGTGCATACTGTCTCTATGCCATTTCTTAATCACAAGGGGTGCTGTCTGTCTGTAGAACATTCTATTGTGGTACTCCTCAACTTGAAGAGATTTCATCTAGCATAGCAACCAACTCAAATGGTAACCTCCATACAGATCTCATGTGTTTGTTGCTGGCTAAAATAGCACCCTGCTCCATGGATCTGCATTTAGTCCAGTTTTCTTTCCCGTGCACTTCAACCCTGTTTTTTAGGGTTTGGTGATATTTACATATGTCTCTCCAATTAATTGTGAAGGGGTAGTATTAGGCGACTGCTTGGTCAGCAACATGAGCCAATCTCGTGGCTACATCTTGCTTCCTCACTATGGAAATTGGAACATCGATCCATAGTTCACTTGCCTTCCTGTTCCTGTATGACAGGTATCTTTGGTTGTCTTTGCAGCCTCCTTCCCCAGTCGGGCAAATTGGTTTGTAGGTTTATTGTCTCGCTAGTGCTCAGTACGGGAGAGACTGAGAGTTAGGTTGCTACTATTGGCCCCTGCAGCCACTATATTGGAAGCTGTGTTCACACTACAATAAACTCATTTAATCTGCTAAATAAAAATGAAATGAGATTTGTCAACCCAATTCGGGATTAATAGTGGAAATAAGGAGGTTTTTCCAACACTAATTGGGTAGATCAAACCATCGATGATAAAACACAGTTGTACCCTCGATATCGAGTAGTCTCACCAGCGATAACATGTGACATTTGGGAAAACTAGTTAATTGGAACATTCTGCCTGCTTACGATATGTCCCAATTACATGCATCCAGAGAGTCTAGCCACTATTTGAAGATTTCTGTGCACCCGACGCGTCCGTATTAAAGATTATCCCAAGTTGTATGAAAAGAAAAGTGGTAAAAGGAAACATATAATGCTACAAGAAAAATAATCAAACTACTGTGTTCCAAGTTCTAAAATTTCAAAGATTTCAGCTGATTAATCGCTTGCTTTATTGTGCAGTTTAAAATCAACAAAAATAAGTGAAATTTACCAAAAGATCATAACAAGATTTTTTATATTGTTAATGTGAAACCTTTTTACGATGTCGTGTTTTCTTATATTACAGTGAGACCTTTGCACTCATTTTTTTTAAAACAAAGCATATATAAAAAGTTGTAAATATCACTACCTATAAGGCCCAAAAGTTTGCCACTTTTGATTTGATTATTTTAGACTTTTAGTTGTATTCTAAATGTTTTGATTTGTTATTATTATTTACCATATTTTCTCAAAAAAATAACACTGTTATAAGAAACAATTTACATTTTCCGATGTTACCGACTCTATGATGTGTCCTAATAAAGATGCTAACAGCAGATACTCAAAGTAATTGTGCTACTATTGATGCTGTCAAGAACATCTCAACAGCATTCTTGACATGGATTATCGGGGAAACCAGAGTACAATGAACAGTGTATAAAGGTAAACCCATTAAGTGCTGTAGTAAATTATTTTGAAGAGAAAATTCGTTGTACAACATGTCCAGAAATCAAAATAAAGTAAATCTGGACGAATCCCGTACTGACATAAATAACTTGCTGTTTTTTTTACCATTTGATCGACTACTCATACAAACACAAATCTTCAACCACCAACAAATAGTTATTAAGGAGTCACCCTTGATTCAATTATGTTTAAACAATCTTTTGACAAGAGGACAAGACAGTTCTTTCCATCAACATACATATTGTGATGGATGTATTTGAATACATGTCCTTTGGAAAAGTCCACTATTCTATTATATGATGCAACATTGTCCTTAGATGGTTTCAGAATTTTAAAAGCAGAATATAATTTGACATAAAAAACCCGCAAAAACAATATTTGTAGTTTGTTAGCGCCGAAATACCACTAAAATGTCTAATTTAAAGTGTCCCCTTGATTAGATATGAAAAGGTTATAGATACCTTCGCCCTTCTTACAAAATACCAATAACATGTATTCGTCTAACTTACGTATCAATTGTGTATGAAAGTGTAAAAGTTGTATATGAAGTGATATTCAAAAAAGCCCTAGCACATAAAGTGCTTAGTGTGGGCATGGAATAATACATTTGACAAATTTCCCAGCGCATGTCGATTACAAAAAGGCATCAGTGCGAAAGGGCTAGAAAGAAAGATGTCAAACTTATTTGAAATTGGTCATGCGGGATATGTAGCGCTACTGAAGCATGTTGCGAGTTTTTAAAAATGTTTTAGTAAGCGGCACGCAATCTGTACATATAATTTTAGATAACGCTAAGCGACGACGTGAGATAACGATTATAATTGCTCAGCTACCCCCTCCCCTTAAAAAAGAAAATACGAAAATGTTTGTGTGGATGCCTTTAACTGCAGACGAAAGCTTAGACTCAATTATGTTTCTTTTGGGCGATATGAATTCATTCTCGTTTACGTGCCCAGTCTTTGAGCGAGCTTGAGAAATGTAATTATTCTCATCCTTTGGGCCAAGTAATTTCAATGTGAAGCTGAGTGATATTATTAAATCACAAAAAAGGTGTGCACCTTAGGGTAGTTTGGACATTAAAGAATACATTTGACAAAATTACCTGCAAATGTCGATCAAGCCTTCAATTCAAGAGGGCTAGAAAGAAAGGTGTTCACTAATGTAAAATTGGTCCGTATTGGGTACGTAGCGCTAATAAGGCACACACTATTGCAAGGTTAGATAAGCACAGTGTTAAGACAATTTCCAATAGATTGAAAGGGCAAAATATAATAGGTGTTCAACCTATAAATCTAATCAGGCAAAACATGCAATCACGCCAGTAGGTTGGAACGCATGTAGGACATTAGACAAGGGAAGATTTTAGGTAAATCTCGTGGGACGATACGACAATCTTAGGAATTGTAATTGTGTGTACTTGTACGTCTCATGCGATATTGTTTATGTTACACGGTAGGTATGTTTGTATGTAAACGCTTGCTACATGCCCCCTTCCGAATCTATAGAATATGTATAAAGAAGATTACAAATGGTTGTGTGGTTAGAGAGTGTACAATTGAAAGTTGGAATATATCACAACCATCTTAGAATAAGGAGGAGGAGGATGAGGAGGAGGAGGAGAAGGAGGAGAGGAGGAGGAGGAAGAGGAGGAGGAGAAGGTGTAGGAGGAAAAAGAGGAGGAGGGCACCAAAGGATGGGATGTACCTTTGTCAATTTTAAGTTTTAATCGGAGGCTCTTGCATTCTTATTAGAATAAATTAGGTCAATCAACTATAAAGGCTCGCAAATTGATAAAACTCCTGCAGCATGGATTCATTATAAAATGTCATAAATATTTCATAACCGTTAACACGAACTCCCACCTATATTATTGTATTATTATGAAACACTCACCTAGTAGGTGTGATAAAATAATGCAAGATCACCCGTACATGAACCATTTACCTGCGAAACAGCAAATTCTAGTGTGAAATTAGCGGGCTTGAGAATTTCGAAAAAAAAAAACGCTTTACTATTTTATCCGTTATAAAATATAAACTTGAAAAAAATCTTATTGTAGTAATAGTATTTAAAAATGTAGTTGATACCGCGTTGAAGCTTTACCTATACATCTATCTCTCTCTCTATATATATATATGTCATACTAAAAGTGGGCAGAATAGTATATACCTACACCGCATACCAAAACCTGTATAATAGGCATTGGCACTATCACGCACATATCAATCGAGCGAAAGAAGCCATACTGAAAGGAGTTATTACAACTTGCAAAGCTGTCGTCCTACAAGATTCACGCCTAATAAGATATTTAATACACCTTGACGAATAGCTACCTCACACCTTCTTAGCACAAGATGCGTACATACTAGTAAACCCATACCAATCAAAATGTTTGGGACAAAAAACCAAAAAGGAACAGATTAGGAAGAACCATTTTGACGTATAGGATAACCAGTTAGAAACCAAGTAGGTTAAGAGTCCCAAGGGATTTAAAACCAGGAGACCGAGTCCCCTAAAGATACCTAGAAATTGTTAATATTTTAAATTGATGATATAATAGCTTATGCACTTCATGGTCTATCTATCTGTTTATGAATTAAACATTTAGATGCTTGAAAATAAAAAGAAATACCATTATAGAAAAATAAATACAATTTCGCAAAATTTCTATATTTTCTGTCTTTTTCTTTCTATAGAGGAAACATCTTTGCTAAGATAATGTTTGCCTTTCTTATTTTGATGGGGCACCGTGGCGCAGTGGTTAGAGTATTGGTCCCGTAATTTAAAGGTTGAGGGTTTGAAATCTGACCTCTGCACTTGAGCGTTGAGTCCTTGAGCAAGACTCGTTATCCACATTGCTCTCGCCCCACCCAGGTGACAACAATGGATACTGGTATTGAAAAGGTAAAACAGACTCGTATGGGCGAGAGGAGTAGCGAACCCCCCACAACAAATATAATAAACAATGGGAGTCTGGTCCAATAGACCCTATTCATGCCGCCGCCATCTTCAAACGAAAGTGAGGGTTGGGTGGCAAGACGCTGTAACCGCGCGCGCCAACGCCCGTGCTGGAATATTGAGCCACGCGCTACGCAGCGCGCATACGCAAGCGACAGTTGCGCTCTGCCACCCAAGCCTCGCTTTAATCCAAAAATGGCGGACCGTGAATAGGGTGCATTAGCCCGGTGACTTAATTTGACAGTCCTTTTACCTATTATATAGAAATAATATAATTCATTGAAAAATCGATAGATACCTCCCATTTTTTTCCAAAACGCTGTATACAATGTGAGACTGTTTAGTTTATTACGTATATAATTCTAGATTACTCCAAGTGGTGCATTTTAGTATTATATCAAATACTACTTTAAGTACATTTTCTGATACGTGTATAGGCCTATGAAAGAACTATTTTTAAAACATTGCACAAACAACAAATTTATTTCAATCATTTGTCCGGATGTACAGCATTAAGTTTAACACTAAAAACAAGGAATACATTCAAGATCAGTAAAACCTTGGTAAAACTGATGATGCATGACTTTACAGCGTATATTGAACGGAAACTTGACACTTCACCCCAATACTTATCTGTTGGGTTAGACCTATGGTTAGTGTTATAATGAAGGGTTAAGGTTAGGTATAGACTCTTCTTAGGACTACATAGGGTTGATGCCGTGAAAGGAGCACTCTCATTATTACATTGACAGAAGCCTCTGCGTGTCACTATATTTCATTTTTGTACCAAACCTGCACCAAAACCCCCACCTTTTTCTTCAATCCACAACCAAAGACCCCCTTTTAACCATTTTGAATCCAACGATCCACTATTAGGCCTATCCTAAAGTCTTAACATAATCTAATCTGACATTCTGAACATACAATTACAAGTGTATACACCGAATGACCCATATTTTGGGTAGCCAACACCAACTCACCGAATTACCTCTTTAAAAAAAATCCCAACCCTAATTTGGTACTCTGGTACACACAAGTGCCACTTTCATAATTGAGTACCCGTGTGGTTGATAAAAAGAATTGTTGACTAGAACTCACATGGTGATTTTAATTATGCAGTAACTGGGTTCCTGGTGGTGGTGAGCCTAAAGAAGGGACTGATCAGGATTGTGTAACTATTGACTACGACACCAACGGTGGATGGAGGGATCGACTCTGTACTAGTGCGTTTGAGGGTTATGTCTGTCAAATGTGTAAGTAAAATGCTATATTCAACAAAATAATGCCGTATAATTTATTTGTTTATTTATTTCAGACATGTTTAAAGAGGGTAGCCTCAATCAGTGAACCAGCACTGCTTTCCATAAGGGCCC
>JAUMTS010716680.1:0-12269 GCA_032273385.1 Ophiopholis aculeata | reverse complement strand
GGCGCTCTAACCATTGAACCACAGAGACCCCTTGGTAAACAAGGCTTTGACAATGTGGAAATAGTTATTGAGCAATCTAAGTAGACAATACACACAGACACTTCAGTATACAGGCTCATAAAGATACAGTACTATTAGTAGCCTAGTACATAGCGGCCTTAGAATATGGAAGTACCCCTCCCCGGGGCTATAGAAATGTACAATCATGCATTTATTTCTTCACGAACGATGAAATAGACATGAACCCTGCTGTACCTTAATGTCATTGTACTTATTAGCTCTTATTCTGAACTAATGTAATGGTAAATTATTTTGTAAACAAAGTAATTAGTACTTTTTTCGAATGTCAGCACTAATTAAATAACATAATTAACGTGTCGTTATTTTTCGCCAGTCACTAATGGTCAATCAAAATAATTAGTTTCTACGAAAATCAGAACTAATTAAATAAATAAATACAAATCTCGTAGTTTATTACTACAACCATGAATTGTCAAAAATGTTAACACCCACAAAAACATTGATTACTACCTTTATTAGTGCAATATTTTAGATTAGCATAGGGTGTTAACACTCCGTAGTACACGTGTATAAACCTTATTTGTGAATTCGAATAAGTGCGCCATGAAAAATGTGTCAGGTGTCGCTAAAATTGATTTTGATTTATAAGGCAATGAAGGTTATAGATTTTTGTGTTTTTCGTTGTTCAGGAAAATCAAAGAATAGTCACATCTCTGGAGCTGAAACCAGATGTCTTATTGTATTTTGGTTTGGACCTGTTCTGAGTGTAGTATTTGTTTAAGGACAACTTACTTAGCTAACGTTAACAAATTGAAAAAAATTGAAATTGACGACATGTGATTCATTTCATTTTACATGTCACAAATATTGTTTTCATGTAAAGTTCACAACACATTAATTTGAGATTCGACGTATATTTATAACATGCATTGACCAGCATGCGTATGTCACGCAAGTTATATGTACGCGCGTATGGTAACGCAAGACACAATATGTAGTGACGTCACGTTTATCCTCAAAATGAAGTAAACATTGTGCTCGTTTGGGACGTAAAGGTATCTTGTATCGCAAGAAGTTAAAACATTAAGTATTTAGTTGTAGCTGATTCACAAGAGTTGGAAAATAAAACCCGTATGTGATCGTATACGATTTTTTTTCACAAAATCAACGTTTTCACATGCTAAACCGAATTTATACAATTAATAATTATTTAACGATAAAGATGATAAATATGTAAGACTTTATCAAATAAAGTGATTTGTAACAATGTACAAACCGTAAACAAACACGTTTTACACTATATACATACACCAGGAAATGGAGGGATTGTTTTTTTATCATGGAATTCTGTATTTCAGCGTGTCTAAGCTTCATCATCGTGAAACGAGATTGTAACGGAAGGAACCGATAGATTGCTTACTTGGCTGGTAGCGCTTTCCCTTGTAGGCCTATTATATGGGTAACTTTGTGTGTCCCTATTGTCTACCATATCTGGCACGGTATCAATTTCCTCTTCTGCATTATCATCATGACCAGCTATATTGTCAGTATTATTCTCGTGTAATATATTGTTTATATTCCCTCCATCTAGACCAGTCTTATTAACATTAAATGTAAACGATGCTGGAGCACTTACGCGAGCCGAAAGCGGTGGGTGCGATTTTAGAGTCGCTTCTTTGTACTCCTCACTATGATCGGCTGTCAGGTCAGGTCTTGACCTACTAACAGCAGCATACGACGGCAAACTTACAGAGGACGTATCAGACAAATTGTCAAGATCCATATTACCTCCCCGCCACAATTCTGCGAAAGATTCGCGAAATAGAGAACTTTTTCTACGACCACTTGTTACGTCTAAATAGTCTTGATATGGACTGCTCAGGTGGTCAAAGGTATCATCGTCATCTGTCTCACTTACGGCCGGGTTTATATGTCCATTTGAAGTACCATTACCGTTTACTTCCATCATCTTCATATCATCTTTTTCTGTACTACTAGTATTTATTTCTGGTTTTCTGTATCGCTTAAGAACTACTCCAAGTAGAGTAAATACAACAAAACCGGTTAATGCAAGTGACACACCGATTGCAATTGGCCAACTGTTTGGCTCTTCTCGACCAGTTGGGCTTCCCCCGATCTGTTGTTGTACAGACAATTTTGTAGTTTCAACCGAGGATATTCCGAACTCGGTGTGAACTTTACAAGTAAACAAGGTTGCATTTAGATCTTTACCTACGTCAAGTATTGTCAATGTTGATACAGACAGATCCTCCTTTGTGCTTACTTTAAATTTAAGATTATCTATAGAAATACTTATGTTATAATAATACCATGAGTATCCCGTTATATATTCAGCACTGCCTTCGTCAGTACAATCGATCGTAACACTAGCCCCCTCCATTGCAGATGCCGTCTCCATCGGGAAAATGGTAATCATTGGGAATATTCTGAGTGGTGTTACTTGACAGAGAGTTGCATCACCCATGATTGATGGAGAAGCAGGCGGCTTCACTTGACAGGTGAAAACGTCATTATTGTTTGAAGCTTTGAGGACATGTTGAAATAAACCCTCATTATGCTGTGGTGAAATCATATTGTTTTTGTTATCCAACCAGGATATTTCACTTTTACTATTCCCACTAACATTGCAAATAAATTGAAAATTAATTCCACTACCAATAGTCATGGATGTTATGATTTGGTCCAAATTAAGCGAAGAAGTAGCTAAACACTGCACTACTGAGAGTTCAACGTTAGTAACAACATCTGAGTTATCTGAGATAACTTCTTGTTCGGAAATCGAATTATTTCCTGGCGGGGTTGAAGTGCAGTAATATGTACCAGCATCAGCCTGGGTTAAATCTGTGATAGTTAATGAACATGATTGAATAATCTCTGTTCCATTTTCTATTATTGTGTAGACGCTATTATAATGTCCCCGTGAGTTGCTCAAGGGTTTTGTATCTGACGGGTCTCCACAAACAATATTATTACTATCGCCGTCCACCCAGTCAATATCCCATGATAGTATTGCATTTCCTTCATTTTCAACAGAACAGTTTAATGTTATTGTAGAACCAACTATTGCAATTTGATTGGTGGTGGTTGTTGTTGTAAGTTGAGCGAAACACCCGCGGTATAAAATGACAAATAAGAATAGAATGGTTAAGCAACACCGTAACGTACGACCAGTGGCGTATTCCATTGTTGTTATTGTGTATCACGTCGTAATGGGGTATATGTATAACATAATGCTTGAACTGGTATTGAAGTTTCGTTAAGAATTCAAAATGTCACCTTGAATGAGTCCAATGTTCGAATCTCATTTTCACAACACACTGTTAATTCAACAGCCTATTAGATTTTATAAACTCATTTGATGATGCGAATCAAAAGCTGTCAGTGGTATGTTTTGAAAGCAACCCGATTCGTCTTGTTATTATTCCATAAGTCAACACAGACGTCTAACATGTTCTATTATCACCAAACAATAACAAGCACCAGTCACCATGGTAATATTACACTTTATAAAGAACTGTCTCTTAAAAATCAGATTAAAAACTCTTCTCTTATTGACGTAGACGAAGACCGAATATGGCAATCCGTTGTATAGATATCGAGTCATGAATGTAAAAATCCTTTGTCGTACATTCTGACATAACAAAGTACATGCAAAAGGAGAAAACAAAACAAGTTTGGCATTTGGTGTCTAAATCAGACAACTTATACCTCTCTTCGTTCTGACGTAGATCATTTAGACCGGAATGCGCAGGCTGTTTAATAGATATCAAGTCATGAATGTCCAAATCCAATGTCATACATCCCGACAAAGTACACGCAAAAGGAAACAAACCAGAAGTCGATCCTGCACTTGGCGTATAAATCAGACAGCTTTATATGGCCTAATGAACACGACCACAAACCTGAACAGTTTGCGTAAGAATTAAGTTCACAGTACCTGTACATACATATCCGCACAGATCTTCAACCAACACAACAACAAACGTACCTTCCTGAACTAACTTCCCTGTATCTTATACGTGGTTAAACATGGTGGTTAATGTATACCCCGGATGTATTCTCATGAATTCGAACAAAATATCCGGGTTGCTATCAACTCATGGCCCTCGCGCTTTAGTTTGCCCTTCACTGAGATATCTAAGAGCTGTTTCCGCTAATTTGATTCGCTTTCCAATTAAGACACTATTAATTGACATCATTCCAATATAATCGATACTAGTACTGTTGTCCTGTATTATCAAATGGGTTGGTTGACAAGTTAATAATTCTACTATTGCACACATTACTAGTGTTACATGGGCCATATATCTACCTCTTGAATATTCGTACATAAATTATGATGTAGTACCTAATCATATGTAATTATGTGCACCCCATTGCACAGCTATTAAGGAACCGCCTAATGGTTTATCATGTTCATATACAGAATATATCTGTTAGTCCTAGCATTTTTGAGTGTTTTGATATTAGTATGGGTTTTAAACGCATAATTACAAGATTACACACCGAAAGCACATTTTTCTTTTGCTATGTTTTCAATCAATATTCATGATTACTTAGAATGACTTGAATTTTTGAAATATAGGTTCATTTAACAAACCTATAGGACAAACAAAAATCAAATATGTCAAAATCATGGTGCCCAAAAAGTCTGTACACATATTTTTGAAGCTTGGTATCTTGACAATTAACATTTGTATGGTAAAAATATGAATTTATGTACATAAGAGAAGGTTGGGAAATTAACATTGGTTTAAGTATGTTGTTGTTTGACAAAAAATACTTTTGTTTTCACTTTCTGCACGCCATGCATAATTTCTTCACTGTTCTCGGAATTATTTTGTTAATTATGCTTTCGTTTATTTTGTAACATTAACAGTCCATTGTTAGAACATGCCTACGTATTCTTCGTGGCTGGAATGAGAGAAAAAATGATCAAATTGCACAAAACTGCTGTGCGACTATGCTCACCGTACTTGGCGTCCAGTAAGTGAAATTAATGGTAATGTGTGTCATACGACAAAATCGTTAAGTCAGTGTTAATTATGTTGTTGGATCGCCAAAAGGGGTAAATTTGGTATCAAAAGAATTTCCTTTGATGATATTTTTGGAGATATGAAGCTTCAAAAACGTGTTTAGACGTTTCAGACAGCCTATAGTATAGAAACAGAATCAGAAAACTTCTCTATCTAAGCAGGGACACTTTCTAAGGCATATTGTTACATTTTCTACCACGAGCGCCTTCAATTTTTCCCATATTTCTATTTTCTTTACATGATTGTAGATTTCGATGTTAAAGTACTTACATACGTTGTAAACGAATAAGCTGAAAATATTGGTGTTGTTTATAGATTGTTTTGAGTTTTATATTTCTTGTTAGCAATACAAATATTGCTGAATCAGGCTACGTTTTTTATTTGTATTTTTTGTGTTGCCTTGCTATCAGTTGTTTATTTGTTTTTCACCTGCACCCTTGTCAATATTGTTTGGTGAGTTATAAATATTATTTTATTTAACTGCTTTCATTGCTGCCTACACATTAGGCAGTCCGATGAAGAAATGATGAAATGAAAGCCACAATGATGTGCTTCTTATGAAATTTGGGCGGCATTTGTTTTGACAAAATCATGACCTGATTGTTAAGCGCCCTTTGTAAATTGATAATCACTGGTAGGACACGAAGGAAAATCACATCGAATTGATACAATCATTGGAACCTATCAGTATGACTATGAGATGTTCCCTAAATTGATGGCCATTTTCTGCAATCAGCACTACATATACCTAAAATGACACGAAGATACCTATTTGAGCTTATTTGACTGCAATATCGGCCATTTTAAACTCACCTTATGTTGCACTTACTTGCACGTTGGAAGGAGTATGCCGGGGGAGTATGGCGGTTCATTTATTGGAACCAGGAACTGATGGGTTGAAATCGTTTTGATATATATTTTTAGTAGCACCTTGTTTAAAGAAGCACCACAAAAAGTGTACGCAGTGACCGATCAATCAATGGTTGTGTATTATTTTTTTCAACAGGTGGAGGGGTAGTACCGCACTGGACAAGTTCTACATCATCCCCAATCCCCCGTTAAAAATAGATTTTTATACCATTAGATGCCTTGACATATTAAATGATCACGAGGAAACTCTTACTTGCAACATAGATTTCGTTTCGAAAAAACTGAGAGTTATCTTTCAATTTCTAATTTTCGTCGTCAACCCTGACAAAAACGGTTTTAAAAAGGACCACAAGCTGATGTGCACAGATCAAAGATTCTAATAAAAAGAAGAATGATTATCTCAAAAAATACGAATTAAAATATTAAAAAATGCATCTAGAGGCAAGCTTTGATGAACTTATTGCCTCTTCGAAGTTATTTCTGTACTAAATTCATATCATGGAAATTTAAAATAGCTTCATCCTCTACTGTATACATCATTTGAAAATTACATATTCTATTTTTAAGAGGGTTTCTGTAATATTTCCCCCCGTTAAATGAGAAATATATATTATTATTATTTGGCATGAGTAATGCAATTTAGCCCATATCACAAATTCAACACTTTCCCCGATGCACTAAAATGCTGAAACGTATTAATTGACAATTGACATTGGGGAATCTATGTTACATCCTTTGTGCACATAAGTTAGCGAAAACAATTCCGACCCAGCATCTTACCCGGGGTTAGGGTACACTGTCGAAACCGGAGGTAGAGGAGGATGAGGGGAGGGAGGGGCTTGTGAAGAAGCTTTCATAGACGTCCTCTTAAAGTACATTTGGTGATGATATTGAGCTAAAACTTAATATTTATGTTGAATTTGTAGTTCTCTGTCATATTTTATCAACAAATCTGGTAAATATTGATTGTTAGGGTGATTTTTGAGTCAAAAACCAAATTCTATACTTCTGGGTACAATCAGATTGTGTATATTTTGTGTACAGGTGCCGTGGACCTAGAATTTGATACTCATTTTGGTATCACTTGATAGAGGTGGTCCATACCTATCCATTGATACCTAAACTAACATCCTAGGCCATGGGGGGGGGGGGGGTCGTATGAACAACTTATTGGGGGTTGCAACAACCCGCTCCTCGGGTAGTCGTGTTACAAAAAAGAATAGCTAGGGTAGACGAGGGTTAATCATTTTACAATAATTTATAATATACCTTTATAGTATTGTAAATAACTAATACTAACAATTTTACTATTCAAATAAGTTATAACAAATCAGAGCCTCATGTGGATGTACCACCTGGTCTGGTTCAAATGTATGGCCATTCGTATTATTAGCCTACGATGCAAGAGTCGCATTTGCTTAAATGGGACTCTTATGGTCGATCACATATATTTATTCCATGATCATAGCTGGTGATATGGCAATATTCCTACCTATTTCGACCATGCAAAGTAAGCTAACTGACAAAATTATTGAATCCTGATTTCTTTTATGAACAAACAAAAGCAATTATTTATATATAGAGGTATGATAAATATTGACATAAAATGTAACATTGTTGTTCACAATAATTTTGCCGCTTTCATAAAAAAATGTTTTGAAGTTTTTAATTACCATAACTTAGTTAGTTAGTTCTAAAAAAATACACAATGCATAAAACAGCAAAAAGTTCAACTGATATGGTTTATGTAGTGTGACAACAAGTGCAATTATAGTGTTATTACACAAAACATTCAAACTGACACTAGTGTAGCCTAATACACAATAATTATTACAGATTCTCCAATGAATCAAACAAATTAGATTTAAGCTAATAATTGGAATAGGTCGGGAACATCAACAAATTATTTAGTAAAACTTGTGTGTGTTACAAAGCGAATATACGTTTTAATAGAAGTCTCTTAAACGTATGTTAAAGCCCGACTCCTGAAAACGTTGTTAATTTGTTATACTGTATCACCTGAAATTTAGTTAAGAAGGTTGATATCTACCAACTAAAAAGAGAGGAATATTTCCATACCTCTAGCAACAAAATAGATTAAATTTTAACTAGTCATAAATAATTGACATATTTGCCCAAAATTACAATATGCTTTACAACTTGTTCCCTCGCTCTGCTGCACAAAAGTTACTAACCATGGCTGTACTAAATGTCAAAGAAAAGAACTATATTCTTGAGGGACAGTGAAGACCTCTTAGGAAATTGTCAAGTAACTGATTCGTTTGTAGAAATTCAGTGTACTTTTATATCATTTAACTTTTTATTTACTATAATTATATTAATGAATTGAATAAGAATGGGCGTTTCCATTTCCTTCTTACGAAGAATCAATTCAGACGTTCTTTGGGCCATTTTTCGGCGATTGTCATAAACGTGACCAAACGTAAAATCTGTTCTGCGCTTTTATGTTAACCACAGAAGGCTGTTTTTGGTTTGTTATGATATCAAACTTCGATTTGAAGCTGTGGCCATTTAAAATGTCAGATTCCTTCCAAAGTATAGGATTTTTCTCTTAAATGATTAAGTACAAATCAGCAAAATTATCTGTCCTTTAAGCATGTTAAGGGCGAACGCTGATTTTGCATTTATTATTTTAGTAATAGAACTGCTGATGGTTGCATTTGTATGTTCCTATGCAGCACCGATTGACAATGCGCAGTTATGTACACATTGTCCGGTGTCGTACATGTACAACAACTTTACAATGCAAGGTCATCACATTCTGTTCCTCATGTTGACAAGATGAACATCGCTTACAGGTGAGATTTTCATCAATAGAAAATCAAGGGGATGGGCTTGAATACTTTGAATAGATATCATTTTTTTTTATTTTGGTTTTCATGAAATGAATGTATATATGACGCCGTACTTACCAAAATACAACCTATAAAATAATTCAAAAATCTTTTTAGCTATGGTGTGCCAACAGATCTAATAGTATTATGTCTAGGTTGTTGTTGGTAATAAACATGAAACATACTTGTACCACTCTTGTAACATACTGCTTAACGTGTCAACTGGTATAATTGTTTAATTTATTTGCCTCGGTCTCCCTGAACAAGGAAGCACTAAGAGCCTGTTAGAGTTTTGATTCCTCAAATAAATTTACAGAACCGGCGAGCATAATAAGATTTTTAGTGAAATTCATAATACTGAATTTTTATGGTGCAATAGAACTATATTTGCGCTGTTTTTATTGTTATGTTTAGTACAAAAATCACAAAACGACTAAAACAGCAAAAAAATTACTAATATAGTCTATTTATTGTGAAGACGCGTGCAGTTTGTAATCCTTTATTAGATTGAGGCCATTATAATAAGAATTTAAGTTTGAAACGTCAACAAATAATTGAGTTAAATTTGAGTTACAAATCAGATATACAGTTTAATAGAAGTCCTTCAAATCTATGTTAAAACTCGAAATCCGGTAAACGTTGTTAATTTGTTATACTGTATCATCTAAAATTTAGTCAATATCTACCAACGAAATAGAGAGGAATATATGAATATTCTAGTTACAAGATAGTATAATTTTAATCAACCATAATTAAAAAAAGGGAATTTTGCCCAAAATCACAATATGCTTATTTTCAGCCCAGGCTTTGCAGTTACATATTTATATTGGTGAAAAAACATCTAATTCAGACCTTAACACAACGTAAAGCCTACAATGGAATATTTATGCTAAACCAAGCTCTTTTATTTATGGAACGAATTATTGTTCACTCTCGTTACTTCGTTTTATGCTGACAAAAAACACTTAAAATGTCATGAAAACACACCCAAAAACATTACAATCGAAAACACACACAGTTATTTCAAAAGATTTTCTATGTTTGCTTACATATATTAGACTATTGTTTATTGTCGTTGACACATAGTTCAAAATAATGCATCATCTTATGAACAAATGGTAAACGTGTCGATTGCTAAATTACCAAAAATCTGTAACCAACAATTAATGTATTCAATAGATACATATTTGAGAATTGTTATTTTGGCAGTGTTAATTAAGTAATGACATTTGTGTAAACTTAATAATTGCTGCTGATCCAAAAATAAAGCTCTGCTGATAATTGCTTTTGTTTAATTTTGCTCGTTCATTCTGTAGTCGGAGAATTCATTTTTTCCCCACTTTTATCAATTAGAGTTACTCTAGCAATTTTAAGTTCATCTGGCACATAACCTTGAATGAGACACAAATAAAACATTTTGCATAAAATAAGATAAATTGCTGTAGTACCATACTCGATTACCGTAGTACATACATTGTCAAGACCACTCGCTTTATTTGAAGAAATGGCATTAAATTCATTAACAGTTTGGTCAACTGAGATCTCAGATAAATTAAACTTACTAGGATTTACATGCAATTCATTACGATAATTAAGATCGGTGTGATTAACAATACCATCAATTGTGCCAATATTGGTGAAATTCTTGTTAAATCCCTTTTTACAAATCAATGTAACTCTTGAATGTTGACGGAAGGGTGGTTATTTGACCTTTTTTATTTGGAAGCAATGCTTTCAACTTGTTCCACATTTTTTTTTTGCAATCACCTGCAGTATCATATTGGTGTACGCGGTCCGCACAATCCTTCACGGTCCGGAGGTTGCACATCCCTGATTTGAGCGGAACTCGCACATAGGCGACAAATAAAGCTAATTTAAGACCGCACAACACTAAATCGGCGGAGGATTGATGTAATGGTGGATACACGGCGAACATGAAACATTCGTCGATCCCATGGATGCGAAAAAATAATCGCGCCCCGGGGATGCTGCTTTAACTTGTGACAAACTTGAGTTTCTACTATCCAACGTAAACAATTAATGTCCCAGCATTATTAATTCAATCGAAAAATGTTATTATTAAATTGCAAATATGAGATAGGTGCGCGGATGAACATCCGGCCCTGAAACGGTAAGAAATCTTCTGATTTTGTCCAAAAAAAGGTGTTATTTACGTGTATTTCAATGGGAGGATGATATAGTGGTATACGGCCTTAAAACAAGTATACTTAATCTAAAGGTGGCCAAAAAGCCATGTTCTCTCCTTGACAAGTGTGATTTAAACAGTCTGCTTCAATATCAGTACAGATAACATTTGTATTAACAACGACAGCTTCATAATTCGTATGCTAATTTCAACCTTCAAAAATATGTTGTTAAATTATTCAACCATCCACACTTTTCTGCTCTTTTTACACTTCAATCTATACATCATATAAATATTGTATTTGAAAAGGGAAAACACGAATACGATATGATGCAAACTGGGATCATAATGTGAACCATTCCTAGTAAAACGGGTAATTTTAAATTGCAAACAACAAGTTATACTTTGTTCCAACTTCAGGGGTCTTGCATGGGTTGAAAAGGCTGTAATATAAACAACACAAATGACGGGAAAAATATTTTTGGTTTTATATTTCATAATAGTTTATCTGTTTGCTAGAATAAATCCTTTTAAAATTTATCTGCTATTTATACAGCGTGTGTCACAAAAAGAGCATAAATAACACACAATATTTAAGATACAAGCATTTAGAGCTATATAAATAGAGAAGATGTTAAAGTGTAGGAAATATTCTTTATGTTAACTTAGTCTTTGTCTTTTTAGACACTTAAGTCCCGAGAAACATCTATTTAAAGTTTGATCTAAAATTCCAAGTTGGTTTGATCTGGCAGAATATTAATGCTTAGCAATGTCTTATCAGAGACGTGAATCCCAATACACAGCTATGTACGTTCTTGCACTTTTAGAGGAGGGTGTGACTAAATTACTCAATCCACATAAATAAATATGCTACTGATTAATTAGTTCATACTCAAAATGTTGTTTGAAGATTTCAAATTTAAATTGTTTAACCTGTTAAGGTTGGTGTAAACCAGTTACCGTTTGACCATTTGTTTTAGCTATAATCTATAACAGCTAATCTAAACCCACAGAAGATCAAATATTTTCAGAACGGCATTGACAAGCCAAATACGTTGATGACGTCAGCTGTTGGCATAAAATCACGGTTTTGGAAAAAAGCATCAAAAACCATGGTTTTGCCCCTAAATTTCTTGAAAAGTCTTACCTAAATTTAATTTTGTTATTATTTGGATTTTTTTTTTCCAAAAAATGAATATGAAAACATTAGTAGGAAGAAAAGGGTTCATACAGGTTTTAACATGTGCCAATTGCACTTTTTCTAAAACAAGGGCAAAGCGTTTAATATTTCAAGACCTCTTAATTAGCATGACAGTCTAT
>JAUMTS010716569.1:0-12270 GCA_032273385.1 Ophiopholis aculeata | reverse complement strand
GTAACTTTTTTTCCCCACCCTCTCATTTAGTCGAATTTTAAGACGATATAGTATATTTTCCACTGCATCTGGCAGTACAAAAAACGCTGTTTGAGGAATTTATTCTACCTAAAGGGCCTTCCACAGCTCTCTCGCCCTAACTAGAAAGGTATTATGGAGTATTAATGCAAATGTAAGATCTGTGATTTTGAAACATGTATGTTTTGAGTGGCACATTATTCATTTGTTTACTTTAATTTAACAAATTCAATATTTATGATTCATTTTGCTGACAAAGAAAATTCAGAAAAAATGAATCAAGTCATGCTATCCATCAGTTGGTGCTGTCATCAATTTGATAGCACTTTGTACTCATACTTTTAAGAAATACACTGGAACTTGAGCTACTAAACTTTTAGTATCTAGTGTAATTTCAAAGTGAAGTGCATGAAAAATAAATCAAATTTATGACAGTATGTTTTAATGCCGATATATTGTTATCTATAGGTAACTTTCTTTTAATTTATGTATCATATCTAAATCCAAGCATAAATATTGTTTTGTTATTTTACTATAAAACTGATATAGCTTGATATGTAGAAGATTGAACTTTGTGATAATTTAAAATTTTGGCAAAATGCTCTACAAAAGCAATGCAATACATATAAACATGAGGTTAATGAAGTCATTATAAAAACAATTGTAAATTGTACTACATTCTTAATTGTTCTACAGTGAGCCGAAATGTAATTATGAAACAGAGAATTAAACTGCTGTTATGTAAAGGACATTAACATCTGTATACTAAAGGTAACTAGGACTAACAGCTTTTATCTTGTAAGTGCTGTGCTATGTTTTCTGAACTGATAAAGCTCTGTCTGGAAATCTATAATAGTTCTAGATTCTGCAATTAAAGACAAATCCGTGTGATTGATTTTACAGCTGTTTTTCTCTGAATGGCAGACATACATGTGACCAATTCAAGATATATTGATCAGTATTTGCTGTGGCAAAGACAGGTTAACAATTCAAATACCTCTTTAATTAACAAGGTCATGGTAAACATGCAGATGTAATTGAATAAAAGATGTTGATTAATGTCCAAAAGAATCTAGACCAGTTCAGACAATTTTCTTGTTCAATCTTTAAATCCGTATTGACGGATAGTCTACTAAATGAATCTTGCTTGGTCCAGACTACATCTTTCCACTAGTCTTTACTTGCATTCAAAATAATGATATTTGTTGTGGTCAGGTGGTATTAAATACAAATAGGACGTGATATGTAATTTGAAAGTGGACATTATATGACTATTGTTTCTAGTCCATCTGCAGAAACAAGTTGAAACCAACTACAAAGTCACAGTTCTTTTTAAAGAACTTGAAAGTTCTAAATAATACAAGTGATTATATTTCAAGTGGAATTGAATTGGAAATAATGTATACACCAAACTATCAAGATTCAATTGTTTTAACTTTCAAGTATGCTGCCAAGTGAAACCTTCAATTCAGAAACTATCTGAAGTTGCTAGCA
Source organism: Ophiopholis aculeata (assembly GCA_032273385.1). Classification (NCBI taxonomy): domain Eukaryota; kingdom Metazoa; phylum Echinodermata; class Ophiuroidea; order Amphilepidida; family Ophiactidae; genus Ophiopholis; species Ophiopholis aculeata. The sequence continues at coordinate 10,758 of JAUMTS010716569.1, read as the reverse complement.
TTTTCTGGATATTTAGAGACAAATGGTGATCCTATCATATTATAAGCCCTATTTCATTTATTAGTGTAATTCCATATCAAATGATAAGCAGCAAGCCTGTGCATTTAAGCCAAATTCATCCCTGGTTGTTAACATTGACAAAGACATATAGTGCCTGCAAAAGAGTGCATCTTGTCTTATAGAATCATCCCAAGGCACTTTATCAATAAATTATTAAGCTGATTTTCCTTCAGGCGAAAAACTACCTTATACTTTGTGATTTGATGTGTATAGCTGTATGACTTCATGCTCAATTCCCAATAACTGCTGACTGAGAAGTCGTCTCTGTTATATTTGAAGTCAAAAATGCTTTGAATGATGGCTAGAATTTTGTATATTGTGCATCAAAGAGATTTGTTGATCAGGTTTACTATACTGTCTTTATATAGTTTAAGAAGACATATCTTAAGAACCATTCCTCTCATTATCAGGCTTGTTTATACACATTAGGATGGTAAATCCAAACATTATAGTAAAAATGGAAATTAAATATTTTTATACATTGAAAAAAGAGACCTGTTTTGTTTTGGCTCTCATACAATTCTTAGTAAAGACAGGGTTAACAGAATTTGTGTCAGTTTTAACATGATGACATGATAGATTATGTGATGCTCCACTCACCTTTCTCCCCAAGGGTTTTGCCTTCTTTTTTCTTTATGTTTATGTGATGTTTGAAATTATGAGTTAATATTGAACTCTGGAGAGCTTGATGAACATATGAATTATTTGTGCAAGTTGCTCTTCTGCCTTGACAGGTGATGTCCCATTGTAGCACAGGTGTTATGTTTTGCACCTTAAGACGAAGTTTGTTGTCAGAATAAATGATTTAAAAAAGGAGCTAAAAACTCAACAGAGTTGAGTTTGTTAGTGGGCATTATTATAATTTCAAAAAATATTGTCTTCACCTTAACTGACAAAGCCTAACAAAAAAAAAACTCTTGAAATTGAAAAATTTTACTGCTATTTCGTGTACATTCTTAAACATTAATCATTTTGATATTTGACCCATATTTGACCCTTAAATGGCAGATTTTGCATAATTTAAGCAAGGATTTGATGTCATGAAGTACATGTCCAGTAATTTTATTTAAAACATTGCAGCGTGCTTGCAAGCCACTTTAACATCATGTGATAAAGTGATCATCACAAGATTGAAACATGGACCCAAGACTATAATTCAATATCGTGATGATACTTTGTGTCGTGATGTATTAAATGTAAAGATTTAGCAAGAATTTGGATTAGCTAAGCGGAATTAAGAACTCAAATATTAGTTGACACAGACTTGTAATCAGATAATGTTTGACCTTTCGTTTGAGGGTCATTTTTCAAAGCTAGAAGTAGTTATTCCTTTACAGAATTGAGTACTTAAATATGAGTAAACAGAGATTTACAGCAAGATCGCTTGTGGCTTATCCTAAACTTGTGACTAGATGTGTCAAAACCAATTTTCAGTAAAAGTGTTCAATGAAAATTTAAATGTTGCACAGTGCAATACTGCTTGTTTCATTGAAATCAGTCATTCCAAAGTAGAGTTGTTAAATCATCAATTTTGACTGGCCTAAATTAGGAAAGAACAGAAGAAGCCCTTTAAAGGTTGCTCAAAATAAAAAGAACAAAGTAAATGATTTGGAAACTATAATAATAGACATTGACAAATTGTCTTTGCGAACAAAATTTCAGTTTGGAAATTCTGCACCTGCTCATAACATAATTAACATTGCACATTTATAAAAAATTTACGAAAACAACACCTAATCATTTCTTGTAGTTTATGTCATTTTGTTTCAGAATCAAATATCAAAACACTATGAAAAATAGAGGTAATTTGCTAAGGCATGGGAAAAGGAAAGAGAATTAGAAAAAGGAAATATGAATATGAGCTGATATGGATGGAAATGTCAACGTTTACACTTTACTTCATGCATTATCTTAATACAAAATATTAATTCACTGACAAAATGCAATTTTTATATACTGCATCAAAAATCAAAGACTACCGCTCATCTTTGTATAACAAGGAAGAGGACATGGCCCCATTTTTTGACAATCTGATTACACTGAGTGGAAATATTGGGATATGTTTTGAGAGGAATGTAAACAACTTATCTTGTCCTTATGCTTGAGGATATAGGAATGATGACTGTTTGTAAATATGGTGAGTGTCATCTGCTCCCATCATGCATTGTTTTAACAAGAATATTAAAGGTTTGATCAAAACTTGACCAACTTAAAATGACAAATTTTCCCATTTCTTATGGCTCTTTCACAGCCAACTTTTGTGTGTGGTGTTTATGATGATATTGTACGCAGCTGTGGAGTCATGGAATGTATAGTTTGCAAAAAAGCCGAGAATTACTATATTTCAGACTATTAGATATCACGTTTACTTTCAATTCTGCAAGGCACTATGGGAATGTAGAGTGAAAAGTATGTTTTGCTTATAAGAGGAAGCAAAGATACTTGTAGTCGTAACCAAACACTATTTATCAAAATACAGATGAATCCTTAGGAACACTGCAGGATAACCAACAAGACCAATTTTGTGTGTGGCATATGTTTTGTTTGCTATTGAGTGCATGTAATGTATCATTACCACTACAAATTGATTCCATTTTAAAAGGAAATATATTTGTCATATGATAGGAAATTAATATTTCAAAGCCAAACATTTCACTGAGAAATGAGATCATTGCGTTTCCGGCAAATGTGTTGGTGCTTGTTAGTTGGGTGGTTGAGACTCACACCTGCCACTCACAGGCAAGACAAGATCTACCAAAATGACACTAAACTTTAACCAGTCTAATAATGATATCATATTGATTGCTTGTTTTGAATATTTTAATTAGTTAACTTTATTCAAGGTGGATATTTTGCTTTTATTTTCTTGGAACAACTTCAACTGAATTTTGAGTAGTACATTGTTTTATTGACTGCTTTATTTTATGGTATTACTGGTTTGCAAACCAATGATATAAAGTGTTGATAAAACAGTCACAAGTTCTATCATTTATGTACAATTAAAGGTCTATGTCATTTTCTCAAAATGCCATTGATGATATAAATCATTTCACACTAAATTAGAATCTACTTTAAAAAAAAAAAAATCTTTTCACAAAGACTTTTCACAAAGAATTTGGCTCAGCACTAAAGGATGTTCATTAGTGATGAGACCAACAACATTATTGATCAGTCAATGGTCAAAACAAGACCAGTTTAGCCATTAGTTTCGTCAATATTTTTTCTTTAATTACACTCCCGAGTATTGTTTTTAAGTTTTTGTTACATTCTTGACAACCTGACATGTATGGCACTTTTCCTGTGTCAAAAAAGCTCAGCTCTAGTAACATTTTGAATGGGACAATTAACATTATTGATCAGTCAATGTTTAAAACAAGTGAAATTTAGCCATTAGTTTAGTCAATATAATTTCTTCCATTACGTTTTAAGTAGTATTTTTCTAACGTTTGGATATACTTGACAAACAAAAAATCCTACATGCTTATGTAGGTTGACTGTCAACTTGGTCCTGTTTCTGTGACATATAACTACCCAGCAACAGGCACATTATGGCATTATTATATACTGAAGATAGCTTTTATTCATATAGAAATAGTAAGATGACTTCTTTGAGAGTGTTATCTCCGTAAGATAGCATTTATTCATAACAGTAAAATGACATTTAGTAGAGTGCTATCTACTGAATATAGTGTATATTCATATATTTACACTAAAGTTATGACATTTTAGAGTGCTATCTACTAAATAAAGCATGTATTCATATCCCAATACAGTAAAGTGAAGTGACATTATTTTGTAGTTGTCATTTACTTATTCAGCAATATGGTTAGATGACACAAAGATGCAAAACAGCAGTTGATGATGTTATTTTAAAATTTCAATTAATTCATAAACATCAATACCATCTTTTCAAGTAACACATTTGCCACATTCTTATCCTGACTTGCTACCTATTGTCAAACAATTCGCAATACTAAAATAAAAGTAACATAAAAACATTAAGAAAAGTGCTAATTGAGATAACTCACTCGTTGAAGTGGTTTTCACATAATACCAAGAAGATTCAAAATGATATAAGAGTTAGGAATCACTTACATTACCATATTTAAAGTGGGTCAATAATTAGGTCATGGTTGCACCTATGGCTACATGTAACAGTGACTGATATTGGTCCTGCAGTCATATATTATGATGTAATTTTATCTAATTGATTTCACCAGGCAGGTTTTACCAGATGTTATCTGTCAAAGTGTCAAAGTCAATCGTGATCAACTGTTACTACCCTATTTTGTGACATTTCAAGTTTAACCTGCCCTATTTTTTGTTCTTTCTCATGATTTATGAGAGAAAATCTGTAGCTCTTTATATTTGCTGTAAGAGTGTATTACCTTCAAGTAGCGTGTCTAATAGTTGTAATCTTGGAAGAATTCAAGATTTTTTGTCATTGCGTAATTGCTTCTGAAGTTCTCAGATTTCACACATAATAATCCAACTTGTAACTGTGCAATTATGTACATTTCACTCCTGGCCTGCTCAAATGTTGATTGAGAATCATGGATTTTGGTAAAAATGCATTGTACTTTTAGCTGCCGTAAGAAAAGGATGCTCCTTATTAGCATGATATAGTAACTCTGTAAAAGGCGTATGAGGAGATGAATATTACTCTCCTTTATAATTGCACATTGTATACTTTGTCAGTTTTAATTAATTGATTTGATTTTACCGCATGTTAATATCGGTAAGAACTTACCTTACCTCAACTAAAAGTGCATACTTTTGTGCCATGACTTACTTAACATCATGGATATAATTGAGCACTATGTTTTGTGTGATGTTTTGAAATTTTAGTTTTTGATGAAAGAATACTGTCTTTTGTAAGGACAAACTTTTAACCCATTTGGTTCAGACTCATATCATACCACAAATAGCAATAGCATCATAGTACATAGTCATAGTTTTAGAAACTGGTCTCAGAAGTCACTCTAACGGTCACAAAGATGTTTCAGTGTATCTGAAGTTTGGTTAAAGCTTGATGTCCCATAGTTTATTTTAACCAAGTTGAAAGAATTATTTTTTATGATGTAAGAATTCTTTTATACCATGCATCTATAAGTACAAGGACAAACATTTGACCGGTAGAGTCTTATATCACACCATAGCAATGGCATCATAGAACATAGTCCTATCTATACAAGATGGTCTTAGAAGTTGCTCTTACGGTCACACAGATATTTCAGTGTATCTCAAGTTTGTTCAAAGCTGGATGTCCTATAGTTCATTGACCAAGATGACATCGGAGTGTTAATTGAAATCTATAAATAGAGTGATGACAAGGTCATTTTCATTAGGATGAGCAGTTTGTGGGTGGACAGTGTATATAGCTAATAAAAACATGAACCATAATAGTTTTGATTTCATCAGAAGTCATCAATGGATGTCAATAACTTCTATTGTCCACCGACATGTGAACTATGTTGATATTAAGATATTCAAAAAAGCCTTACTTTACTTTAATTCGTCAAATTTGGATACAAATTAACCTGCTGATTGAACTGATGAAGTTATTTCATACTAACATTTCACAACGCTTATTATTAGGGCTTTCTTATTAATCTGCTCCTGGTCAAAAGTATTTTATTAATAATTTCTACAATATTGATAGGCCTATTGATGAACCATTCATTGCGTGAGAACTGATTAATATAGATTTCCCTTATATCATGTTAAGGAAGTTCTCAATCATATATGAATAATGAGTTCTGTCTGTAACATGGCATGTATTACATCAAAGAATGGTCAGAGTACTTTAGGAGTCGTGATCAAAGAGAACACCCTGAGGTCCTGTGCTTAATTGAAAGTAAAATTGCAAATATGTTTGTGGATGGCGTGTATATCTGCAGGCTACAACTGACTATGCCATGGAGGCTTTCAATCCAGTTCATCCACGGAGCATAACATAAATCATTGTATCTTTGTTTGACTTCAGGTATCCTTGCAGCCAAACACCAACATATTGCACAATGTATTTTTGACTTCAGCAAGAGTCAAATGATAATGTCCAGGAAAAAAATGTTTATCTGTATTATATGAACCTGATGTTTTTACAAATAGAAATGATGGCATTATCAACAGGAGTATACAAGTCACAGATACTGATGTTTTTATTTTATTGTTCCTATTTTATTTCACTTCACCATAATTCAAAAGCCAACCCCACAACCTAAACAATCACGGGATATATGGTTTGTCTACAACAGAAAGAAAAATTGTGCTAGCTTAAACTATATATCAAAACAACAACAAGAGTGTTTAGAAGTTTTAAATAAAGGGAGCATGTTGCAATTCCTGGATTCCTTCTAGGCCTTAAAACAGGTGATCCCTGTCTTTTCTAAAGTTTATGGACATTTGCATATAAGGCAAACCATTTCGCATTCATTGTGGAAAAGGACATGTGACTGAATATCATGAAAAGACTTGAAACAAGGTTTAACTTAAATAATTAAAAATAGAATCCTGTATATCCCTTTAATCTTCGATGCGGCTATTAAATAAAAGCAGGCTCGTGATTTCTTGAGGGTGTAAGATCATTCTAAGCTGATACGAAAAGTCACCATGTATTAAAAGGGTATTTGCATCACATCATGATAGGTCACACACAGTGTTAAAACTTTGATGGTTTACTGTAATGTTAGGTCATGGACCTCATTGCGCCTTTCCTATTTTTCAGAGCAAAGTGGTGTCTGGTACGAGTGTGCTAGTTGCAGTGACATTAATTGGATGGTGATTTGCTGTTGATTTGATATTTACACACACATTCCGTCAACAAACATGCTACTCTTAATGTAAAAATGGAAGAAACAAATATATTTGGTTCTATGATGTTTTATTCAGTATAACTTTGTTATTGTATCTTATATACTGAATAAAACATTGTAGAACAAACCACAATTATACTGGTTTCATCCAGTTTTACATAAGAGATATCTTATATCTGATTATGCAATGTTATGTGGAAACCACAATTTGTATCTTCCTGACACTCTTATGACAAACAAGTAGCACTCGATTGTGTTCATTATTTTCAAGTGTTTTCTACAGCATTTATATTCAAAGAACAACATTTTTATGAGTCATTAGTTAAATCTACTGAAGATAGACCAGGTTACCTGGTGCTATCTACTGATAATAGCATACACATTAGACATAAGATGGCATTTAATCACTGGTGCTATCTGCTTAAAAACAGTATGAATGCATATTGGCAAGATGACATTACTATGAGTCTCTATAATGCAATCAATGTTTTCCTGTTTTCATTCCATCAATCAGTTTATTATTATGAATAAAAACAAGTTCATCTGTGTTGGTACATATATGAATTAAATGTTTGAGCGTAATTTAGCGTAAGTGTCCAAAAGGTCATGGATCCCTAATTTGGGTTCCCAGTCTCTAGACGGAAGGTTGAAGGAACAACAGAAATTTGAGGTACACATGTCAAACATGTGTTGTAGTCATAAGCTTTATTTCAAGTGTGTTGAGGTCATCTTCGACTTCAAAATTAATTACAAAAACTCATGATATGTTGTTTAAAAATACAAACATTTAAATACATCTTGTTTATCACTATCCATGATCAGTAAGGTCATCAACCCTCAGATTGGAATAGCCAGTATTCTGAGATTCACTCCCTTTACCTCAAACTGATTAATATGATGCTCAGCCAGACCTAGCCAGCCCCTTGCTCGGACATCTGCAGGTGACAGCGTTATTGAATAAGAGCGTAAAGGCAACAATTTGTAATAGAATCTGAAGCAAATCACATATCCAGTATGAAAATACAAGCTTAGTTAATTAACAGTCAACATCCATTTGACATGTTCTAGTGAACAGTGTTGATAAAGTGACATTCAAGTTCCAGATCTGAGTGGTATTTCCTATCCCTTGCTGCAAGAGAAACCATTTGAGTTAATGATGCAAACAAGTTGTCATATGCGTAGCTGATTCAATAAATTTTGTTTAAATTTTGTGTGGGAAACAGCATAGTATTGTTCTTTTTCAACACAATTTTGTTACTGATTCTGTGAGATACTTCTGCTACATTATTTATCTTCAAGAACTTACATGAATATGTTTGTCTATTAATACAGAGAAGATCATGACAAGACAAATAGATCAAGAACTATGAATGTACACATACATAAAATAGTTTATATTTCAAAGATGGCAAAATATTTTTGAAAATGCATTACACAAATGTACATGCAGTTGTTTTTTTTACCAGCGGGTAGCGTAGTCCAGGGGTCATGGGTTTGCCTCAGTCACGAAAGGGTCACAGATTGAAAATAAATGATTTACTTTTATTTTACAAGTTTTCCTTTATTCACTCTCATGAAATTAAATATAAAACAGTTGGTAATGCATGTAGCTTTTTCCCGAAGGAGACTGGTGAGTTATTAAATATTTTTTAAGACATCCACGTTTAGTGGAGTCACATCCACCAAATACCCCCAGACAAAACAATGTTGTGACAAATTCTGTTTCATAATATTCCCACCTACTCAACATTAATTGCCAACAATGTGTTGTGAATTGTATACCCCTTCTAGCTATTATAGTGTTGTGCTAACATTTATGTAAAGTTCAATAACCTGCTCCAGGAACATTAATGTGCAAACAGTTCACATTTATTTCCTCATTTAATAATGTTCGTAAGTACTATAATTGATTGAAAGTGGGGTTTCATGATTTTGTACGGCATGATTAGATTTTTTATTTGAGAATAGACATGATATTACTGGATGTTTTAGTCACCAGAGTTATTGACATAAAGGAATTTGTAACAAAAGGCAATGACGTCACATCTAATTTTGGATAAAGATTACATTGAGAAATGCTCTTCAATATTTTTAATATGAATTTACCATATGAAAAAGGAGTACGTAGATGTCAGAATGCACCTGATAGAGATATGGAGGTTTAAAGAATCTTTACACATAAGAACTGTGATATCACAGTTATTACTGCAATATCATAGGAATGGACAATCTGATTTCAAATGTTTGGTGTCAAGTCAAATCGTTTTTATATCTTAGTACATATATTATATTAAAAAAAAATATTTAGTCTTGTCAGTCTTAACCTCAAGTGAGCCTTTCAAGTGAAGTACTTCACTTGTTTGTCACAATTTGCAGTGTGCTTTGGCAAAATTATACTTCACAGAAAGATAAGTTAATTTAAATATGCAGGCTCTCAGTATAACCAACTTATATACCTGTCTTTACTTAGGCAGGGTCTTTAACATCCAGAAAAGAAATATAAGTGATGTAATTTGATAGTAAAATGATAGAAAAGTGTATTTAATGACTGTCAAGTAAAACCAAAATTGATTCAACTTCGAGCAAGTCACAACTTTCCCCGTTTGCGTTATAATGCATTACAGCATTAGTCAATAGAAGTACCGTTAACTTGCCCCAATTTTCATAGAAATAGAACACATCTCTCTGACAAGGCTACCTGTCATAAAAGAAATGTGCTGACATTTCTTAAAACTGGGTTGACAAATTGAGACTGTTTGAAATAATTCTCATTTGTATTCTTGTTATTTCTAACAAGTTGTGCTATTTTCAGATAGTTAGGACATAGTGTAATATCTAAAGTTTCAAGCTTTTTATTTGTGGTCTGATTTTATCTGAGCCTATTATGTTGCAATATTTCATCTCCCTCTTTAAGATAGTATGTATTCATATTTTATACACTTCAGTGATATTTTTTAGTGTTATCTACTGAAGATAACATGTATTCATACATTTATACAGTAAAGTAATGATAGTATAGCATTTTATCTACTGAAGATAACACATATTCGTACATTCATACAGTAAAGTTATGATATTTTAGAGTGTTATTTACTGAAGATAATCTACTGAAGATAACATGTATTCATACATTTATACAGTAAAGTGATGATATTTTAGAGTGTTATCTACTGAAAATAGTAGTAGTAGTATAACTTTATTTAATCAGGGTTACTTAATTTAGTAATACAATATTGGTCTCCCACAAGACCCTGAGAACAAATAATAACATTTATGAATATATATATAAATATATTTACAAAAAGTTGAATTAACATGTACATTATAACAAATAAAATATTATTTTGTATCAAGAGATCTAGATGTATGCACTGCCATAGACAATAAATTACATATTTTTTTCTGTTGGAAGACTATTCCAAACTGAGCTGCCTCTTAATTGAAAAGTGCGCTTTCCGGATTTGATTTTAAACGTTGGCATGACAAGAGTATTGGAAGCTTGACTGGGAGTATTCTTTTTGTGAATTGCAGAAGTAAATGTAAATTGCGAAGAAAGTTACAAAGGAGTATCATTTCCGACATATCTGAACACTATCAAAAGTAGTTTGTTTTTCCACTTTTTGTCTTATTTGTCAAAAGGTAAACAAATAGCAAGCATGTAGTCATACATTAATACAGTAAAGTGACATCGTGTTAGAGTTGGCATTTAGTCCTTCAACAGTATGGTTAGATGACACTGTTGGAAAGTGCACTAAAGATAGCATGTAATCATGCACAAATACAGTTACATGATGTTATGCTGGAATGTGTATTAATTCATAAACACCAAAACTGCTGTTCACATAAAACATTTTCAACCCTCTCAACCTGACTTGCTATCTGT
>JAUMTS010716458.1:0-12270 GCA_032273385.1 Ophiopholis aculeata | reverse complement strand
CCAATAACTTTTATAATAAACACAAAGACAAGAGTACCAATAACTTTTATAATAAACACAAAGACAAGAGTACCAATAACTTTTATAATAAACACAAAGACAAGAGTACCAATGACTTTTATAATAAACACAAAGACAAGAGTACCAATGACTTTTATAATAAACACCAAGACAAGAGTACCAATAACTTTCATAATAAACACAAAGACAAGAGTACCAATAATTTTATAATAAACACAAAGACAAGAGTACCAATAACTTGAGTGTTTTCCACAAACAATAAAAGGGACGCACCATTAGATATCAAATGGGGCGTAGGAAGTTTTCAGGGACAAACTCTCCCTCAAATGAGAAAGAAAAAAGAAAAAACCCTTGGACATCCAAAACTAAACAATTGGAGAAAAACAAATTCACCCTGAAAAATTGAAAGGAAAAAAAAAAACTCACCCCAAAGCTTAAATTGGAAAAAAAAAAATTCAACCACAATAACTTCCTACTCCCCCTGGATATCTAATGGGGCATCCTTAATTAAAAATATCTTTTATAATTTAAGAAATATATGGGCTTAATTTTGACACGAAATGAGACATAATTGCAAATAAAGATTGTATTTAAAGCGCTTTTACAGTTGTTGTACTGCAAAGCACATGAAATTATAATGTCAGCTAAAATATCAAAATTACTGCAATTTTATCTACATAATACAACATAACTTCTACAGGGTAATTAAAACTGCAATATAAAATTGTCAACTAAAATATCAACATTGCTGCAAAACACTCGAAATGTTAATGTAACCTATATTATGATTGTTTTCAGGCTCTCAGACGAGACGATATGCACTGGTCAAGAGGATTTCCAATTGGCTTGGATATCCTCTTGGGTGATAGGATATCCCTTGGTCTGGATATGATATCCACTTTGTATGGATATCCTCTCAGGATCCTGAGAGGATATCCCCTTGGTTTGGATACCCTCTCGGGTGGATATGATATCCACTTGGTTTAGATATCCTCTCGGGTGGATATGATATCCACTTGGTTTGGATATCCTCTCGGGTGGATATGATATCCCCTTGGCTTGGATATCCTCTCGGTTGGATATGATATCAACTTGGTTTGGATATCCTCTCGGGTGGATATGATATCCACTTGGTTTGGATATCATTTTGGGTGAGAGAATATCCCTTGGTTTTGATATGATATCCACTTGGCTTGGATATTCTCTCGGGTGAAAGGATATCCACTTGGTTTGGATATCCTCTAGGGTGAGAGGATATCCACTTGGTTTGGTTATCCTCTCGAGTGGAAACAATATCCACTTTGTATGGATATCCTCTTGGGTGAGAGGATATCCCTTGGTTTGGATATGATATCCACTTTGTATGGATATTCTCTCAGGTGAGAGGATATCCACTTGGCTTGGATATTCTCTCGGGTGAAAGGATATCTACTTGGTTTGGATATCCTCTCGGGTGAGAGGATATCCAGTTGGATTGGCTATCCTCTTGGGCGAGAGGATATCCACTTGTGGATATCTGCTAGAGCGAGCGAGGATATCCACTTGGTTTGGATATTCTCAAAGTATCCTCTCGGTGGAGAGGATATCAATGTACAGCTTTGACTACGTACATAACTCAGGCAAGAGGAGCTTGCTTTCTCACTGAACTTTTCTTTCCAACTGAGACAAGCAAAAGTGAACTGACCTCTCTAATTTGAAGCGAAACATCAGAGAGGGTACATCTAGAGGGAATTCTCTCAGGGGAGTGTACTGTCTATGAACGCTACCCCTTTTAAAGCATTACTAAACCAAAAATACATGCAGCACCAATAATTAGAGCCACGTCATAGTTAAAATACCTGTGGTAACTGCATGGTTTTGAATAGGAAACTTGGTTTATTTATTTATTTATTTATTTATTTATTTATTTATTATTTATTCGGCAAAATCGACAACAACAATACAAAAATAAACAAGTACAAAATAAAAGCAGATAATTCAACACAAATATATTATAAATATATATAGGGTTATAAAGGAAACTTCTAATACAATTGCACTTTAATGGCAATGGAATCAAGTTTTGTATACAGTTTGTTCCCCTTTAATCGATAGCCTAAAACAACAATTATGCATCGCCAAACTTAAAGGTGCGACATTCCCTGTGGCATGTGATGTGAAATAGCCGTGTTAAAGATGATAAAAAGATTAAGGTTGAATCGGCTTCACGGTTACAAATTTAAACAAAGGGTTGATCTCTTATTTTACATAATCAAGTGTTAAATATCTATTATGTTGTTTAACAATATAAATAAAAGTAAAACCAGTAGTAAGTAAAAGAGAATGAAGCAAAAGGAGGATGACTGGCGCACTTCCCAGATCTCAGTTTGTACTAGATGAGCGGGTTCTTATGGTTTAGACAGTTTGGAAGACAGTTTTAACATCAGAGGAGACCATGCAGACAATCCATAAGGGACAACTACAATAAATATATCCAACATGGTACAAGTCATAATATAAATAATGGGCACAGTGGTTGTCCAATGACATCACGAACTGAAGTTAATATTCATTCATATTGATATGGCTAGAAGGCACTATTTGAAAGTGGCCCAAGGGATTTCGCACCTGTAAGTTTGACGATGCATAAATTTTGTTCTAGGCTATCGATTAAATTGGAACAAATTTTACACAAAACATTATTCAATTGCTATTCTAGTTCAATTTAAAATTATCTCAGAACGTTCCTTTATAACTCTCAATTTTGCCTGTTCCGTCTGATAGGTTTTTTTCTGGGACAAGCTGTATGTATATACCTACTGCGAAGAAGACCAAATACTCTATTTCGTTTGAAAAAGTGAAACCTACTAGCCCCCAGCTCGGAAATGTACTTATACAGTTATCTCTAAAAATCAAATAACATGACCTCAAATAATGCTATCGCAAAAGTGGGTTCCTATAACTAATCAATTTAGTCTGTTGCTAGTACACTGCCCACTTCCAGTGTTTGGTCTTAAGGCAAAAAGGTGCGCTAATGAATTTACCTGAAAACGACCTTTGCATAAGTTAACCTTTTGTTGCGTTGTGCTCGATAAGTGGGTTATTGGTGAACAACGAACTTTAGAGAATGAGCTTCCGGTCTCTAGCAACATGTAGCCTCCACTTAAAATTATCAACACGCAGAGGCTACTTGAATACTTCTGCATTATGTCCCATCCTTTCAAAAATCACAGTTGTTGTCAACAGTATATAGTGCGACTTACAGTAAGCAATTTTACACGACAAGATTAGTAGAAAGATGGCAGTAGAAAAGGAATTGAAGTAGGCAAAAACACAACAGTCATTAAAAAAAACCACTTAGAAACCTATTCACAAAGGCGAATACCTTGAATCCTAGAAAAAAGACATGGTCTTTTTATTATAATAATGTTGAGCTTATTTTAGTTTTACCTTTGCTATTACACGTTGATTATGAAAGAAATCCGCCCGTTTTAAACAATTTTGCGTAATATTTTAAAATCGTCATTTTTTACGGAACTTGGAGAAGAAACAACCCTATTTTTGTCCAGAAATAAAGTTATTATCACCCTTTGCATATAAAGTTTTGTTCATCTATTGATGAAATGCTACCATCTCAAAAATATGATGAAAATAATATGGAGCAGCCAACGCATTCTTTGAGTGATCCAAACTTGATCAGAAGTCGTATGTTCTTTGTCATGTGTTGTCAACCCTTATAACGCTCTTTTTATACATATGACCACAAATGCTTTTTCGGTCAAATTTACATGTTGAGTATGGTATCAGCAAATTTGTCGCAAAGGGAGATGGTATTCAACAACCTTACACTTAATTGGATAAGCGAACAAATTCAATTTGAAGCCAAATATTACGACTGCTTCAATTCGAGAACATGTAACAAACACATAATAACACTAAACTGTTCGTGACATGACATAACAACCTTTTCGTGTTTCAATTTATATTTGTTTCATTTTTATATTTGACTGTACATGTCACTAAGCATTAATGTTTTGCGTTGCACAAAATAGCTAAAAAGAAACGATAATGTGGTTTCATTTCCCAAAAGGTTGACATGCCTAGTCTAATTAAACTAATTAAGTCCTACGATCGTCAAATTGAATCAGGCTTCCCTGCAATTCCCGCGGTATTTCAGTTTCAATTTCATCAAAGTACGCGGTATGTTCAAGACGTTATCCAAAGTAATTGACTTGATTGCATTTATGCTGAACAATGCAGGTTGTATTGTGATAATTGTAAACAAGGATCAGAATTATTTTAATTAAGAAAAACTCATTTCATTGTACATCTTTTCTTGCTCGATACTAACAATGGCCACCTTGTTATTTTGTGCCATATGTGGCAATACTGTGGCATCAAAAATATTAGTGTCACCTAGCGATTGTTCGGGGCTTTTCCTCACCGCTCCACAAACGAGGGATTCCTTTTGGGCCACTGTAGAGAATTGAAGCCACTTAAACCACAACCCATATCGACATAACTCTCTCCTCCGCACCATTCCCGTCAATGGAAATATCGATGTTGTGGTATCACGTGACAATATACAATGGCGGTAGTTCCCGTTAGGCATCTAATGATCACAAGTATTTAATTGCTTCCTAGCCGTGAACAGTTGACTCTATAGATTTCCAGGAACCTCTTCCTTGTCTCGTCATTATGTAGTTGAATTGCGTGTTACATACCAATCGTGTCTCCAGGCAAACCTGTAACGTATTGCAGTTGCTACAGATTTAACCCAAGTACACTGGGTGCCTTCGAATGTTCTATCAAAACAAAAGTATTGTTTTCCTGCCATGATTGGTTCCAAAAAAATGATTTGGTTGTGACTATTTACCGGATGTTCAAATTATTGTTATTATCAAATACGGAGGCTTTGTGTAATAAACCACGGAGCCTGATGCCAACATATAAATCGTTCAGTTTCCTGATATAGAAAGGTTCCATTTTGTTTTGTCTGAGAAAAAAGTTAATCTTATATAATGATAATCTTACCCCGTTTTTACACGTCTGCTAAAGATAATGACATAGTGACAGAACGATTTAGAGAAGTAAATTAACATACCAAGATTAAACCACACATTATTTGAACTATTATATTTTCGCATCTAAAAAACACGAGCTATAACCACATTTCAGTTTCTTAGATTCTTGGTCTGGCGTCTGTGCACCTCTAAAGCGCGAGAATGTCTCCTTTCTTAACGTCATATTGTAACTGTATCAGTTATATAAACTTGGCTAACACGTTGCAAAAGTATACTTATAAAACATTGATTCTGCCTTTCTTGTTACCTCAGCGGTGCACGTATCGTCTTCGTCTGCGTGTTGTGAAATGGTTTGAATTGATGCGACCAATCTGATATCATTTTGTATTTTTTGTTAAGTTCATTAAAAAGTCATAACTCTTGTCAGCAGCAAACATGTTATGTCATGTAGATAAACATGCTGCAACATTTTGTGTAATCATTGTTTTTACATTTGACACATATGTCTTAAGGCGCGGATTAAATTCTTAATATATGGTCGATATATTCTTAACAAAATTCAGATAGAGTACCAGGGTAACATATATTTTAACTATAAAGGCCAGTATCCTTTATGGCACTGTTATTTATTAAGCCTTTTTCACATTTGCAAACTAAATTAACTAACCTCTCTCCTATCTAAGTATACGTCGTAAGAAAGGCCAATGTCATTCAAAACGCCAACATCAGTTTATTTTCTCTTAAATATGCGCTAAAGTAATTTAACATAAAATGAAGGGATGCGAGATTGAAAATGTAATCTTAAGTGTATACTTTCAGATGGTTACCAATATTGTCTAACTTTAAATGTTTTCAAATGCTGGAATTGACATTGCAACGAATCATACCCTCATATCCACAGGTAAATAGAATTTTAAAATAAATTACCGGTGCATGAAGATATATATTTATTCAGAGCTGTTTGTATAAATGAAACTTAACGAAGAAGAATATAACCCTTTGCGTAAATGGTGAACGATGTATGCAATTGTGTGGTTTAAATTGTCACATATCCTGCAAGTTGTTTTTTAAATACCAAAAATGTTGTAACCGAAAGACATTCTTTTTATTTGTCAAAAAACATTTCTTACCCTCAGACCCTCTGAATTTTTCCAATTTCTTCCTCGGGTCTGTTGTATTTGGTAGTTACTTCAGGAATACAATAAAGATTGTGAAACGCTCAAACTGGTAAGACTTACCGATTATTTGTGACAAATATTTGCGGTGTTAACTGACTATCCTAAGCAAATGTCACTTCTATAATGGTATCATCTAACCTATGTAAGGTCATCGTGTGCGCCGTAACAGGATTATTCCAGACGTCTTTTAAAATCTTTGCATATATAGGGTATGATTTTATCTCGATTCAAATTGATATGACAAATTGGTATCTGTGTGCCGCAATGATAATCTGGAGATTCCTCTCCTGTAATATATTTTGCTCTGAAACAATCTCTGAAATCGGCGAAGGATTATGTTATAATAAGGAAGTACTCCATTGGTTGGCTGAGTTAAATTATTTACTGACTGATTAAAAGATCCCTATGCTAAGAATAGTGTATCATTGATCATAATTATTCGAGAAAATAAGAAGATGTAAATGATCTCCCAATAACATCCCATTTTCACTCTATCTTTGTGATAACAAAATCCCACCTCGAACCCCTAAGGTTTCCCAAACATTAGCTTAAAAAAGCGATGAATTTTTCAAAAAACATTTTTGTTTAAAATTTATAATCGTGCGAAAAAGGACCAACGTTTTTGCATAACACCCAACTTCTGAAGTCTGGCACCAACAGGTGCCGCCTCTTTAGGATAATTGTCATCTTAAAGCTACTTATTCCGTGGCTGCCGATTGAGCTCGTAGATCACTTTCATATACGAACGCCGCGTTGTAACGAATTTTGATTTGTGTACCAAATAAAGAAGAAGTTAGCTGCTGCCTCATGGCACGGCTTATTTAAATGGTTTGACATTTGACATTTCCTATATTCTTTTAGATATCAAAATTACATCCGGAGAACACTTTGGGCTGAATGTTTATACTAGAGAATCATGATTAGTTAACTTTTCGAATATTTTATTTGAAGATTAGGTTAATGGAATTCTGAAAGAATTACTTACTACAATAAAAGTAATACATTTTAAGTGAAATACAGATTGCCAAATTTGTGATTCATATTTGAGGTGTTACCTGACTACTCTAAGTTAATGTCACTTCTATAATGGTATCATCTGATCTGTGCAGATCACCGTTGGCGCTGTAACAGGATTATTAAGAGCGTCATTTAAAATCATTGGGTATTAAGTATGATTCTATCTCAGTCCAAATTGATATAAAAATTGACATCAGTGTAACGCAATCAATAAAAAAAAAATCGAGGATTTTCTTCTGTTATGTTATTACACTGGAATATTACCTAAGTAACCAATTGTTTAGTATCATACATTTAAATATATACTTAATAGAGTAAAAGTTCCCTTTAATTAAACTGGTTTGTCATTAAAAATGTTTGAAACAGTAAAGAGATTTAAATCTATCGCAAACGATCAAGATGAAAAAAGGAAACGATATTACAAATTAAAAACAGAAAAGTAGTAAAAGTTATGTTTATTTACAAACAATTATACCTCTTGATAAATAACGATGCCTTTGTCACGGATCATTTTGATCAAGAATGTTCTACAAAGTCCCTAAATCTTTATTAAATCTTATCAAACTAATAGATTGCGTTTATTTATTGTGCCAAATGCAAACTCGCTTTTCCGAATTTGTGGTTGTATATGCCATAGCACACTTGACAGAGTTTCGCTAATCATTTGCATCACATTATTTCATAGACTTTCTGGTAAAACAGAGGGTTTATTAAACCACACAGTTGGGGAAGCACTTTTCGAAGCAACATCGTCTAACTTCTAAATTTGTATGTTTGTATACGTCGTCTACACACTTGCTTCTTTTTATAGACTGTTCTTCCAAGTCTAGTTGGCATACCTTGCCTCTTCTTTCTGTTTATATATTTAAGGTATCTCTCTGTACCAGTTTTGTTCCTAGATATAATAAAAACATAAAACAGCAAAGCCCTACAAATAATAAGAAACTGACCGCCGTTTCGAATAGTAAAATACTGTTTATCAAGTTAAATAACAACAAAACATGATACAAAATATGGTATTTAAGACAAAAACATCAGCACGTCTCTACATAAAAAGAGATAGCTTACTACTATCATAAATATATTAATTGTACAGTAAATATCAAAAACTGTAAATACATCATAATGATTTGTCCAAAAATATATTGGGATGGTAGTAAACAGTCTGGTTTTACTTATCAGAAATTGCGTCTGGTTGTTAAAGTGTAAGTTGTGTTTTCTAGAAAACTAAATATTTCCCTGTCTATCTCTGTACAAAGTATGTACACTTTTAGGCCTTCAGTGAAAATTTGATATTTTTGACAATACATGCTTAGGTGAAAATCATATTAAATATATATTACACATATTGATCTGTTCAATTACCGATTGCTACATTTCGAAAATTAAAGGTATGTTGAATTTTAGTGCTGAAAGCTTGTTTAAACAACAATTGATGTTATTATATGTTGTTGTTTACTTTGATAAAGAATATTTTATTATTCAAAACATTGGTTAGTTTCTTATTATTGGTTAGGCTTTACTGTTTTCTATGTCGCAAACGTCTTTCTACTCACTTGCTTACTTAAACAGACTCGTTTCATTTTGCATTTTGGTCCTCTTGTTTTGTAACATTCGTTTCTACCTTTTTAGCAGTGGTCTCTCACATCCGGTTGGTATACCTTACTTGTACCAAATTTGTTCCTAGATGTGACTTGTTTCCTCGTCCGTTAGATCCACTATTAAATGCATTAATAAAATAACAAATTAAATTATAAATTAAAGAAACTTTTATCAGATTTCAAGGGCAAATCTATAATTACTAAACAGCAATTCCCAACCCTAATTTGATTGTTTAAAGGCAGACTATACTATGATATCAACACCTTTGTTTATACAGCTATCGGATCACACCTTCTTTCAGGTTAAACCATGGGTATATATTGAAGCAATCATTCTGTTTGGAGCTGCATTTTTTCACTCGACAGATCAGATACCGACCTGCATTTGACGTTAATACTGACCTTTAGAGACGGGCCGACAAACATTTACAAGGATTCACTTGGCGATGACACGATGTGTTCCTTAAAACATTGCATTCCTAAGTAATACTTTATTAGTTTTCTCTGGCTTTCTGCTTTGGAATTTTATTGCACGTATTAAATGAAATGCATGGAGATAAACACAATCAATGATGGAAAGAAGGAAAATGTTACTTTCATGCCCGCACCATGCTTCAGTTAAGTTTTTCCACCATATTTGTGGCTAGATATGTCATATAGAAGGCATTTGTCAACGCCCATTTAATCTCTTTATAATAATAATTGATGATTAACGATGAAATCTGAGAATGAGGAAGTTTTAGTAACCTTGATACATGTTACAGTTAACGGCGAGTACTGATTGTTAAAAGCTCTATGCATGTGACACAATTACGGCTAGTCAGAAAGGTCTAATTATTTTGGTTCCTCTGAATCATAGTTATCCTCGCCATTCGAGGTTACAATTTAAATTTAAATTAACAAACCCAGGTATGTGGGCTGTATTTATTGATGAATACATTGAACGATATATAACGGAACTAATTTGCTCACTGTTTAGGGGACTACTAATTCAAGTTAACATTGTTAACAAACTCAGTAATGCTGAAAAAGAATTTGTTAATGATTAATAACACAAGTCGTATTTTGGTGGACCTTAATATAATAAAAGAAGTCAAAGATGTTATCTTTGGTATAGTAGCCATGACAACGATCATGTTTGTCGAAAAGTATATATAAAGAACCCGAATATTATTGAAACACTTCACCAATTTCAATGAACCCGTCTCAGGGCAGCCTGATAACCAGTCATGTGACTGGATCTTAAATATTCTTTTGGTTTATTCCGTCACAATGCGGCATATTAATTGATATCTACCTGGTTATCAGGCGGCCCTTAGGAGGGTTCAATTTCAACTTCCTGCTTGACAGAGGTGTTAGGCGCGGCTTCCATGGACATTCGCTCAACCACAGCTGTTCATTTCTACTTATCCCCTCGGGTTAGAAGATACCCCCTTAGTCTGAAGCGAACTTTACTCTGTGAGATTGTTTTTGTTAGCTGTTTTTTCAATGACCTTCTCTACTCAATTTCAAGAGCTTTTAAGCCGATACTTGCATGAGCTAATCAATATCAAGCGAACATCTAGAGATAATTGTCTCGGAGGAGCGAATGTCTATTGAAACCGCGTTGTAAACAAACTTGATATGATTCGAAGCATTGATAGATCTGTAATGTAATTACCTAGGAAATCTCTGTAAGCATTAACCGTGTTAAAAATAGTTTTGAACTGCATACCACTGAACATATCTTATTTGTGTAATGTTGAGGCTGTCTGAGTAGAAATTGTCAGTTTTTACACTTCTGATAATGTAGTTCATGCTAGGACCAGCCTTAGCCACCTGCCTCATTCACCTCACTTATCATGTCATACTCTTGAGACATTGTTAACCTTTTAATAGCAAATGCTTTTTGCAAGTTGATTTTTGTACGATGTAGGGAGCACACAATAGGGATAGGTCGATAACGAGTATTTCCTGTAATCGGGAGATAATCGCAGTCCTAAGGATGTCCTTAAAGAAGTCATCTAAAACTTTGGTCACATACACTTTCAACAATGTTCAAAGAGTTGGATTCGAACTTCTGGATATTTCCTAATTCTGCCTTCAAAATGGTTTTGACCTTAATGTCGCTGAGCATAATATTTTTACTGGTATATGATGTTCAGGTTGCCTGAATAGATATTGTCAGATTTCACATTATTAGATAATGTATTTCCTGAGATTTTACACTTTCAGATAAAGTTTTTCCCGCTAGGACAAGCCTGGTGTGTACTACACTTTAAATGGAACTTTAAAATACAGCTTTCCTCATTAAAACATATGTCGCAGGGGAAACATCCAGGAGTTTGCACGACAAGCTGAACATTCAATAAGGCCATTAAAAGCCTGTTGAAAATTTGCCAAAAATCATTAAAACATTATTTTCATGCAAACATTGCGGATATTATGCAAACGCTTTATATATAGATGTCGATTCCCATACCACTTGGCAGTATGTAGGTAATCTTTTCAGATTTGTATGTTCTTTAATGTTTTTCCAGTTGATCTCTTGGATATTTCCTTGCGACATTGGCTCTAGTTTATTACAGATCGTGAATGACATTTTCTGTTATTTTTCAATATAGTTTGGTACCATACTCCCAGGTCAAAATAATGTACATTCTGAACAAAAAGCTTGTTGTGGTCATATACACGTTTGTTATTAATGCAGATTCTAAAGCTATTTCGGAGAATGCTTTTTATTGAGACATGTTTATTAATAGTCATTAGTTCGATATGGTTAAATAAGATAATTATAATCATCCACAAGTAGTGATACTAATGTAAGTCGAATTGAAACATTTCTTTAACTGATTTCATTTTACTGCGACTTCTCTTTTATTTGACCTTAAATTTGTATTTTATAATGGTAGTGGCTATACACACGACCGTCGTGCTGCCATTTACCTGTGGGCTATTTACACGACGAGATCTTTGTACCACAAGCTGTACGAAACTCCCGAGGTCTCGCTCTTGATCTCGCGAGCTTAGGGTGCAGACGCCATTTTAATTTTGGTTTGAGGTAGACGGTAAGCCTTTCGTTTGCACAAAATGTACCGCAAAATAAAATAAAAAGCTCTGATAGTTTTGAAGACTTCGAGGCTGCTCTTGATGAGTACTGCAAACAAAATGTCACTCAGCGATTTACAGGATTCTGTCCCCCCACCCTGGGGTGTACTGAGATGCTACGGTGACAACCCCCCTTTTAGGCCTCCTCTGCGCTCAAAATACCCCGGATAGGAATCCCATTTAGTAGTTACCAAGTTCTTAAGCCTAAAGTTGGAAAACCCCATATTAGGTGAAATTATGCATTTCAAGTCCAAGCTTTACTCACGTTTTTAAACGGTTTCGTCTTCCGTCGGAAGACTTCTTCAGTAAACATCATATATGTTTTAATGATTGTGCTGAGAATTAAACTAATATATAGTTAAT
>JAUMTS010716347.1:0-12273 GCA_032273385.1 Ophiopholis aculeata | reverse complement strand
CTAGAAACACCTCATCTGGATGGAATCACAAATCTCATCATATGTGATCAAGAAACCAGACAATACGGTTTCGAAACCTCATAGCTCCAAGTGAGTATACTGGATAAGTTCAAAAGAATTTATTAACTAGTATGAAAGTTTGAAACTGTTGTCATGTCGTCTGCACTCAATGCCTGCGTGAACATGGTCAAGCTCTAGGTGCATCGCTTACAGCAATGAACTAGTTATCCTTTATCAAGGTTTGGCATTTGCGTAAGAAGTCAGGGCCAAAGAATATATTGTATCATAATAAAACTATTGACAAAGAGTAAGTAATAAATAAAGTATCGAATTAAACACACAATCGGGCAATGTCTGCTAAATACGTACGTAGCCTAACCACATGGTGACTCAGAAAGCTGTGAACCCACAAATGTTAAAGTTTAATGTGTTTTTTGACCATGAATAAAACTAGATATGGAAAATTATTTTCAACAGCTTCGTGCGCAATTAATTTAGCTTTCTGTAGAATTTTAGATCATGTAAATTGGCCTTACCAAACTAAAGATATTGATTGTGTGACAAGTGGTGTTTTCAACCATTGGTCAAAGTGAAAACAACAACTTGCTTCAGATAGGAAAACTATGCAATTTTAAGTACCAGTAATCTTTGTTTTTTGTTCTTTTTACCATAATTTTTTTTTATTATTGTCTTAAAAACCATTAAAATGTTGAGTTGTTTGGTTCAAAGCTTTCTAGGTCAACCTGTAATTTAATTGGAAAGTTTCGCTATTCGTCAAAAATTAATCCTAAGCGTATTTATATACTTGTATCTGCTTATTTTTGCAGATTGCTGAAACGATGTTTGAAATAATTTTTAATCGTATGAGGAAATGAAGCTTAAACGTATGGTAAATCATCTGTTAACATGTCTACCAACTTCGGAATTGCTTTGGTTTCCAATTTTATTCCTCTTTTCTTTCCTCTTTCTCTTCTCAGAAGAGATGAAGATAGAGAAACAGGATTAAAACTGAAGACCTATTGAGTTTAAATCATCCGTTCTTCTCCATCTGATCGTAGTGCTCAGTTGGCTGCAGCGTCGCACTAGCTGAGTGGAGGTTCCAAGGTTCGAATCCGGGATGATCGGTGATTTTTTTCACTGATTGTCATAAGTATTAATTTATCATAACTGGCTGTCTTTGGTGTTTAATGAGCTCAGTTAACTGATATGATGCATTTAGTATCATCAATTCATTTCTACCCCCCCTTGTCCCTAGATTAATGAAAGTCTAGCTAGTCTTATACTTGTTCTCATTTCTAGCTCAAAAGTTAAAACAAAAATGCCCTATACGCACTAATTGTGTATATGTGTATTTGTGATTCCTAAGTTAATCATTAAACCTCTAAATTAGTATCATATTTCCATATCTATGTATATGTGACTTTAATAAAAAAAAAAAATGTCTTTTCTCCTACACACATTATTCCCACAGCTAACTACTTTGATGCAATTAGTATCAATTCATT
This sequence comes from Ophiopholis aculeata, assembly GCA_032273385.1. Classification (NCBI taxonomy): domain Eukaryota; kingdom Metazoa; phylum Echinodermata; class Ophiuroidea; order Amphilepidida; family Ophiactidae; genus Ophiopholis; species Ophiopholis aculeata. The sequence goes on along the minus strand of JAUMTS010716347.1, from coordinate 10,768 downwards.
TATTCCCCTTGTCCCTAGGATAAGGAAAGTCTAAGGCAAATATAATCTGTCGTGTTTAACTTTCCGCAAATCCGACTTCATAACTACTATTATAGAATGTCTTGTGGACATAGGAAGATGTCGATATCGTCGTGCGGGGTCATGGCAGTACAGTCTGGATTAAGAGGAATTGAATATGCTGATCATTCCGTTATATAAATCAAAAAACCGATATGGCGATCAGAATGAAGAATCATAGAAAAGTTCACATCAAGAAAACGTTTCTTTCAAAGGCCTAAGCAAACCTTTTAGGTTGATTAGTTGTATTATTCTCTAAAACCATGTTTGTTTGTTTGTCTTTATCAATAATAATAATAATAATAATAATTAGCATTTATATAGCGCATTTTTATTTAGATCAAAGCGCTGGTGCCTATTATTATAACGCTGCCGTCAGGAAATCGTCACAATCATCTCACTTCATCTATTAGCACTTAGATTGTAATTTCGCCATAACAGCTACCCAATCCGCTTGGGTCAACGAAGCAAGTAAGGTGAAATGATTTGCCCAGGTTCATAACACGTTGGCCGTAGCGAGGCTCGAACTCGCAACCTTTCAGATTATGAGACATGCGCTGTTCCACTAGACCACACGTGCCCTCACGTCAACAGGCATTCAAGGGCAGCATTCTTATGCAAACTTGACTCATAACATTTTAATTAGCCCATTTAGGGGTTATCATGTGTGTAAGATGGCACGACAATCTTTTTGGGGTTAAGGTAAGGAGTTAGAGTTAGGGGTAAGGGTTATTGTTCTGTATTACATCGATTTTTGAGTATTTTAAACCTTTTTTAAGAAGTTTTAAACACGATTTTTTTTTTGGCAAAATTTTAACAAAAGTGTTTAGTCAAAAGGGTGGGCATTTTACGTGTAACTTTGTACCCAAGTATATGCGCTAGATTAATGTTGGCTTTAATTTGACACCACATTTTTAACAATTATACAGTACATAAATTAACAAAGATGTCAGCCTTCAAATGACTCAAAAGTCACTTCAGAAGAGTTTTATTTTTAAATCGCTCTTTGTACATAATTTCCAAAGTGAGAATTTGGGATATCCGGTAGTCAAATTATTCAACTGTCTGAAAGAAGATGAAACAACTGCTAAAATACCGGTGATCTAATTTGTTGTTTAACAGTAGTGATCAAACTGAATCTTTCTATCACCAGTTTTTTATCAAAACACTTGACTGTTTCTATCATACCGCGAGTGAGCCCAGTATCACGGATTTTCCGGTCGAACGGGGTGTTTTAACCAATCGCATTGCTTAACCCACTCGGTTTGATTACTTTTTAGTCGTACGGAATATGTGTGCGCTTCAGTGGGAAGCCTTTTTAATACTGGCTGTGCGCTAGCTATGGGCTGGTACCTTGTAAACCTGCGTTGTACAGAAGGAGATTTTAAAATTAAAAATGTTCGAAACTTTTAAGTTTTGAGTGTTTGTTGAAGTGAACTGCAAGTTAAACATATGATTACACAATGATTAAACAGTTTATTGCTAGGATAACAAAACTGATCTAAAATAAATATTAAAGAAACATTAAAATCACAAATGAGTTAGTGTAAAAGATGTCGATTATTATTGCTTATATTGTTATTGGATGCCTTTGACCTCCGACCTTTAAACTATACGGAGACTTAATCTTGGGCAAAACATGTAATGTGTATTACGATAAGATATTAAAAACTCGAAGTTGGATACTAGAACGATATCAAACAGTTATCATAAAAGCCATATTGGTCCTCTACTCAGGTAGGTTTGTGTATCAACATCATACAGATCAACTACAAAGAAATTTGAATACGTACTCTACTAACCATATGCAAACACAATACAGCGTGAACCAAACACAATTTTACCGAGATTGTAGCTAACCATGACTTTGACATATGCACTCAACTGTAACATTGTTGCAAGTTTGCACGGTACATCAATCTAAGGGAGTGTTCATAAATACTTTGGTGGGGGTTGGTGGGCAAATTGGCATCCTGGACATTAAAAAAAATGATTCCCCTTCAAGAAAATCTTATTTTTATTGATCCCCCCTGTTAGAGTCTGATTTTTTTGTTGACCCCCCCCCCTTTCCCCGTGTCATACAACCAAAAACACTGGTGCATGGTGCTAAAAAGCAGGAATGTTTCATATTTAATGTAAATTATCAAAGGATATACAATGTGATGTGAAATAGAAAACATGACAAACCAAAACATCACAGGTCAAATAAATTACAATAGTTTTGATCCCAGTCTCACACAATCCACATCATTTGTCAGAGTTGATACATATTGTGTAGTAGGCCTACTATGCATGTACTTGATTTTTAAAATGGAAACATTACCAATGAAACAGTGATCTATTTTACGAGTCTCCTTTTTATATATATCTTTCGGAAAAGAATAAATGGTGAAGAATTGCGGACTTGTGTGTGTTTATTTGTTGTACAAATGTAAGGTTGCATTCAACAAACCGCGCGAAGCGCAACAAATTATGTTATCCCATTAATGCTAACCTTCCTATTATAGTAAGGTCATCATTAAAGTTGGATTTTAAGTTTTGTGTTTATCCCGTCTGTGACCACTTTTTCAACGACGCTCTTTTCATATTATTGAATGTTACCTTTTGTTTGATCCCCCTTATCGGCAACTTATTTTTTTTATCCCCCTTTTTGAGGCTTATTTTTTTGTTGATCCCCCCCCCCACAAGAGTATTTATGAACACTCCCTAACTCCAAAAATAAAGGATATTGATTGAAAGTTAGCTAAGATATGGTGCTTTTTATACCACTTATATTACAAGATCAATGCATCGTTTTATGTGTAAGTTTAACATGTTTTAATTAAGGTCGAAAGGAAAAGTCACCGGGTACCTATAGTTATATATACTTTCACAATACCATCACCAGACATGAACACAAGGCAGTTTCCAGCACATTAAGGGGTCTCCCACTACTCGTATGATTTCTACTGAATATGACTAAACCGTGATTTGAATTCTTTATTTCAGAATGATACTTTATAAAATATTCTGAATATGTGTATACATAATTAAAGGCCATTCCTAAGCTCTTAAAAATGTCCTTTTGTTGAAATATTGTTTTTATTTTTTGTATTGTAGGTTCAAAGCTTTCTTGGTCAACCTGTAGTTAGAAAAATTTCTTTTCTGACACGGTTTCTATTTTCTTTACGATTTTCAAAGTCGTCGTTTTCCAAACGGCTTAGAATTTTAAAATAAATAAAGTAGACGTATATTTGTAGATGACATTCGTTTTGTTTTCTCACTCTTTTGTATTCGTTAGATGTTCACTCGGGCGTGAAATGAAGACATGAATTTGATGGTTTCTCTTTAGTTTGACTCCCGATTTTTAAAACTCCAATTCACGCTGTAGTGAACATCATTTAAGTAGAAAAATTGTGAGCAAAATTTGCCTTGGAATTACTCTTAAAATACTAGCCGTATGGACAAACGATTACTTTCTTGGTGGTTAGGTCACCTCAAAATACGCCAAAACGCATTTTCTTTGAAGACGCCATGTGTGCTTTCACAAAAAAAAATTCTTCGTTGAAAAGTCTTTTTTAATGACGTAACAAGTACCCCTTCATGATGTTTACAAATACCAAGAACATTTTATGCGGGTTGATTTTAAAATAAAGAATGCAAAATAAGCATTCGGTAATTTACGGTAAAAATCATACAACTTACAAGTAGTGGAAGACCCCTTTAGTGCAATTACGTAGGCAAGCGAATCAAACGAAAACAGTCTTTAAATTTAAATAACAAATACCACATACATCAACTAAAAGTATTACTTAAACCCTTACACTACTATGTTATAATTGGCGTGATACCGGGTGTCCTATATATATAGAAAACTCAAAACCTAAAGGTAGTTTTCGAAAATGCAAATAATTGATGCAAATTAGCAAGAGGTAAAACATTTCAAATGGCGGTTAACATTGTAATTTGTTCATTTTCGAGTTGTTAATAGTATGTCAGATTAATTATCGTTCTGTGTTTATATGGTTTCAAAATTCAAGATTCAAAACTTTATTAAAGGTCGGAAGGAAAAGTCACCGGGTACTTAAAGTTATATATACTTTCAAAATACCATCACCAGACATGAACACAAGGCAGTTTCAAGCACATTAAGTGAAATTACGAATCAAACGAAAACAGTCATTAAATTTAAATAACAAATACCACATACATCAACTTAAAGTATTACTTTACCCATTACAATACTATGTTATAATTGGCGTGATACCGGGTGCCCTAGAAAACTCAAAACCTAAAAGTAATTTTCGAAAATGCAAAACAGTGATGTTAGTTAGCATAGCTTCATTAGTTACACAAGAGGTAAAACATTTCAAATGGCGGTAAACATTGTAATTCTCTCGTTTTCGAGTTGTAAATTGTATAATAGGTCAGATTCATTTACCGTTCTGTGTTTACTTTTTTAGTATATGTGTTATTAAATGTCGGAAGGAAAATTCACTAAAGTACCTTTACTTGTACTTTCAAAATACTATCACCGGATTAAACACAGTTTCCAGCACATTAAGAACAATTACTTAGCAAGCAAACCAAACGTAAACAAATCCTTAAATATAAAGAACAAATATCACATACCTCAACTTAGGTATAAGTTACCCATAAATACCAAATTACAGTTGGCATGAACCCATGGCATAATTACAACTTTTTGCAATACCAAAAGTTTGGCCTATTGTTATTGTACTTTAGAACAAATAAAATAAGCTGAGAGAACACTACAAACAGTACACTGACTGGTGAATATATTTTTTCACAAAGCGTTATTCACGTTTCCGGCAATGATTTTGTTATGAAAATTTTAGTTACCCTTATTTATACTCCTTTATTTAAAATGTGCATAACCATAACCTTTGCTTCTGTATTTATAACCTTGATCTATTCCAGAAAGCGTTAATTAGTCACGTTTTTTGGCAATGACTTTGTAACAGACGGGATTGCGTGTTGGATTAAAAACAATTGGTTCCAAAGTGACAGGTTCACTGGTTGGGTTCTTGATGGTGAATGTGTGTAGAGTGTGAGTAAGGAACAGAAACATCTCCATTAGTGCTAGATTGGCTCCAATGCAGTATCGGTGACCTGGAATTAGAAACGAACAATCTTAAGAATGGTGGTTGTAGTATGAAACTAAACGATACTTACCGCGCCTTTGTTTGTCAAACATGAGTAAGATTTAGAGAAACGTAAATTCAAAAATAAAACGTTAAACAGGGAGTAGCTTTGTAAAGATACTCGCAGTGGCTTGGTTTGTGTGTGGGGTGTGTGTGGCATTATTGTTAGTGGTGGGGAGACTTAAGTTAAAGTTCAGGTGTTTGTTATTTCAACGAAATCAAACAGTTTGCTTCATTTGCATACACAACATTATTTACTGTACTTCAATTTACAGTGACTATCTGATAAATAAAACAAACAAAGGCAAACCTACAATTTATTTAGGGGACATTAAAAATTCTGCACGACAATCACGCATTCGAACGCGCTACGCAGCGTACTGCATGATCGTTCGGAGTGCAAGTTGTACAAAATGAATGCGATAACCTAAATTCTGACAGGGTGTTTCACGCGCGGAGTATATGGAAAGTTTGATAAAAACTGTTTTAATGTAATTAAACTACAAGAACTTCGTCTCTCGCTGCAAACCATCGTTATTATTGCGTCTTGAAACGTCGCAACAAAATGCACGCGAGAGTAAACAAGATGTAGTACATAACGCAGCGCGCACGGAGAATCGCCTTTTAACCGGAAGTGTTCATTCTGATCTCGGTATACATTTAAAACAGTTTTGATTCAAATATTTCAATCTAGAAATGACAACCTGTTAGCAGATCATTCAAGTGGGACTTGAGCAAATAAACGTGTTTGCTCATAATTATTTCGTGTGTGTTTGTCCGTTCATATTGCGCTGTAATTGCCTTGGATCGCAAATGTGGCGTAGTATAAGCGATATCGATCATATGTTTGAAAATAAAAATCTCACAAAAGAAAAATTCAACAAACCTGTACTAAATGACATGCATTCCTCTCGATGAAGTATCTTCCCATTTCCGTCCAAGAATCTCTCTGGTTTGAACTGATCTGGTTCATCCCATACATCCGTGTCATTGTTTACTCCCCAAAGATTTGCTATGACAATAGCACCTTTCGGTATATCATATCCAGCAAGTGTCGTGTCTTCTCGAGCTTTGTGAGGAATGCCGAAAGGTCCGGCGGTTCTTATACGTTGAACTTCCAGGAGGACTGCCTCGGTGTACGGCAAATCTGATTTGTCAGACCATTGCGGCAAACGGTCGCGACCGACTACTGTGTCTATCTCTTGTTGAACTTTGTTCTGGACATCCGGATGCATCATCATGTAAAGCAACACCCATTGCAAGGTAACCTTTAGCGTCTCTGTTCCGGTAAGATACAACCAAACTACAGTTCCTATCAGTGATTTCATGTGGATAAAATCTTTTCGGTCGGTACTTTCTTTCGAAGCAGCTTCGATTTCATTAAGAAAAATGTCTATGATATTTTGCATGTTCGATTTTTCCAACTTGCGTTGATGTTCCTCGACTCTTTTCGTAGAGAAAGACACAAAACTGAATAAACCAGATCTAACGTTTTTGTACAACTTAGGGAAGATGTGTCGCATGAATGGAACATTGATAACTATATCACCCGAATTAGCATTTGCCACATTTTCGCGAAGAATTGCCAAAAGACGTTCAAATTCGGGGTCGGAAAGGTCATACCGCTTGCCCCGGACAAAAGAAGATACGACATTGGTCACGTATTTGTCAAGGTGAATGCAGGGGTTGAAGGCAGATCCATTGTGTTGGTGCAATGCGTCGACAAGCATTTTGGCTTCCTCGGTAACATTCCGTTCAAATTTGCTCTTACCAAAGTTATGGAATGCACTCATTAAAACATTTTTCTGGTATTTAAACGACTTTCCTTCTGTAAAGAGTATACCTGTAAAATAAATAAATGATAGTGCGGTTAGGTGGGATTATTTCAAATGTGCCATTTTTTAATGTCCCCGTCTAAATAATATGTGACACAATGTGGTTCTCATTAGGCCAGGGTCCTATTTCATAAAGATACTGAAGATTATTCATATTAGTGATTCTTCTTATCTTGACGTATCTTGAATTGCTATGAATTCATCTTAAGTCCCTACTTAAGATGATCTTAACTTTCATGACCTAGGGCCCAGAATTAGAAGTCTCGCCTAATAGCGCGATTTCAGTGGACACTGTAAATAGAAAGGAACAATGTCAAGATTCAGGTGTCCTGTAAGGGATTTTAAGAAGTGACATAAATAAACTTTGAAATGACACTTGAAATGTATTTTTAGGACGTGACCTTGAACTGACCTTGGGCAAATAATCCGCGTATCTCCCGTCAATATTATGATGTGACTTTGAAGTGGCCTTGGATGACCTGAGACACATAGCCTTCAAACTTGATGCAGTGACCTGGAAATGACCTCGGATGACGTTGGTCACATCCTTCATCAAATGTTTTGATGTGACCTTGACGTAACCTTGGAACCTTTTGGTGCATCTTCCATCAAATTGAAGGATTTGGCCTTGAATTTATGACCCTTAATAACCTCCCCCACCCTGCTGTGTGGAATTATGTAGTGCAGCTTTGGTCAAGTTGGGTACAACAGCAATTGGGTAGCGCTTAATGCTGTGAAACTGCAATCAAAATTCCACATACATACTACGTTCAGAAATAATGACCGCATAGTCACTTTCTGAACACAAATGTTCAGGCGTGACAACAACTGTAAAAGCTGAAGAAGAATAATCATAAGTAACAACTATAAAAAGTAAATAGAACTGAAAAATCATGAAATGAGGATTTGCTGTGAAAGTTTATGCTAATGTTTTAATTAATACAGTAATTGTAGCCGTTGTATGAAAATAAGTTGTCCAGTCGGCAAAAATACCGAACCAACTTAGGGTCAAACCGTTACAGTAATAATTTCAAATTGAACGGTCAATCATCAAGATCAGATAACAACAACAAGAACAAATATAAAACATTATATATTATCTTTAGATTAAACTAAACGTTGACCTAGTGTCACGTGGCAAGGGCATCCCTACTGCATAAGATAGGACACAACATATCCCACCCCTTCCATTTTCAAACCCCTTTAACCCCATTCCCGCTTTGGGGTCTAATAGTGCGTTGCCTAATAGTCAGGTAGTCAAGTTACAACTCTACTTAATATCTGGAAAGAAAATGTTAGAATAGCTCAATAACTGACTTCTTCCCATACCGACACACACATGTTCAGACTGCCATAATTCAATTACTATTATCTTTAAATAAAAAGATCATTTACCTATATCGAGGGAAATTTCTTCGAGAACGTTGATTCTTTGTCGACCATCCATATATGGATTCTGAAATGCTTCTTTAATAGATTTATACCCATTGACAAACACAATCAACTGCGTTCCCAGTTTTAAGCTTAGAACATTGCCAAATTGCTTCGCCATTTTAGCCAGGAGCTTCTCCGGTTCACCACCACTGCCACTGCGGTGCAGGTTGAACAGAAAAATTGGTAGATTACCAATGAGTGGTAAACTCATTGGCCCAGGTGGAAGATTCTTCCCTTGTTTTAAGCCATACAAAAAGAGTAGCAATACAGCGAGGATTGCTAGTGCTGTGTAGATAGTAGTGTCCGACGATAGGAACTCCCAAAACGCCATTTTAATCAATTAAAGTGTAACGGGGATTTGCTAACTAAATGTTATGGGACTTGTTCTGGCACAGTGAAACGATGACTCTTGTTGTATACTTTCGTCTTTATTTGTCCTGACGTCGCACTCCAGACATGATTAAAATCTGTTGATGAAATATAAAAAAGGATGTTGGTCATGTCTGTACCCTGTGCTGCTTCTTAAGGGGTCTCCCACTACTTTTAATGATGGTTACCGTAAATTACCGAATGCTAATTTTGCATTCCTTATTTTATAATGAACCCGCATAAAATGTTCTTGGTATTTATAAACACCATGAAGGGTTACTTCTTATGTCATCAGAAATGACTTTTCAATGAAGATTTATTTTTTGAAAGTACAACATGGCGTCTTCAAAGAAACTGCGTTTTTGGCGTGTTTTGAGTTGCACTAACCACCAATAAGTCTTCGTTTGTCCATACGGATAGTATTTTAAGAGTTACAGTAAATGTATATTAATAGGTAAGATTCATAGGCAAATTTTGCTCTCCATTTTTATACTTAAATGATGTTCAATAGGGCGTGAATTGAAGTTTTAAAAATCGAGATCCATAATAAAGAGAAACCATACTATTTACGTCGTTTCACGCACGATTGAACGTGTTACTCCTTTCTAACGAATACAAAATAGTTAGCAAAAGTTTTATACAAATGTCATCTACCAATTTACGTTTACTTTATTTTAAAATTATAAGCCGTTTTGAAAACAGACGACTTTAAAAATCGTTTAAAAAAAATTAAACCGTATCAGAAAACATTGTTTCCATGAAGACGCCATTTTGTACTTTCAACAAAACAATACTACAACCAAAGGACATTTGTGAGAGCTTTAGAAGTGACATTGTATGATGTATACAAATATTCAGAAAATTGGATTAAGTATCATTCTAAAATATAGAATTCAAATCACGGTTTGGTCATATTCGGTAGAAATCCAAGTAGTGGGAGACCCCTTAAGGAAGTGCACTGATAACTCACATTAAACGTGTAAGTCATAAAGACAAATAAAAAGTGCAGCAAGGTTGACTAATTCTATGGCGGTTTGCTTAAAACATAATGAGGTTACCTTGATAAATTGAAAATAAAACCAAACCAATAAATTATGGAAATTTGAGCAGCAATTAAAACAGTGCATAATTTGAAACATTTAAAGAGCAAACTAAAATGGTAACAGAAAATAACTCTTATTAAATTAAAATACTACTACAATAACATGACCAAACTAACCCAACACCAACATATGCTTAGTCAAATTTTGCAGAAGATGATTTCATTTTGTCAAATCAAAATAAACATAAAATGTCATAAGCAAAGCAAAACATAACTGCAACTGATCGCTGTAGATATCATCATATATAAAATAAAAATTAATAAAGCCTGGGAAAATAGTTAAACCAACTTCCTAAACCAATAGGGCCAAACATGATGATTCTGAAAACATCAAACAATTTAATAAACCTGAAAGTAAAATTAATATTTCCAAGACACTCGAAAAACATCTTCATAACACGTGAGACGATAATCGTCTCAGATAACTACAAAGCTTTTTTTAAAATCATTTTGTGTCGCGACCCCGAAATCTGGACTCGAATTTCGAGTCGCGATACGAGGATTCGCCCCAAAATGTTGCCTTCTGTATTGCGAAATCTCGCCCTGAACAAATTGATATTTTGTGATCGCTCATCACTGTGAATTCTTAAAATTATATTTGTCCTTAAATCAATGAACGGCCATTGGTACAGCTGATTTGTATACTATTTGTAATCATAATTCATTATGGTTAGATAAAAACTTACAATTATTTAAGGAGTCTCCAACTAGTACGTGGTTTTTTACCGTAAATTATCGAATCAAATGTTACATTCCTTATTTAAGAATGAACCTGCAAAAAATATTCTTTGTATTTATAAACATCATGAAGGGTTACTTCTTACGTC
>JAUMTS010716236.1:0-12275 GCA_032273385.1 Ophiopholis aculeata | reverse complement strand
TTCTTTTGATATCCTGGCCTGTTCAACCAAAGCTAAGCCTTTAATTCTAGGGTATGTCTAAATAAAATGTGCAATGAGCACAGTATGGATATATTTTCTTTTTGGAATCTTAATCTACACCAATAGAAGTAGAAGATATATAATTTTTGGCAAAGGGTATCGGTGAAAACCGTAATAACAGAAGCCCCTAAAATAGTTCTACTCACGTAGTGGGATGAACATAATTGGTGGCAATACACTGTCAACATCCGGCGCCACCCTTGAGTAAACTCCAAACTGATAATCCTCAGCGGCATTGAGTCCACCCAGTATATATCCTGTCGAGGTTCCACTCAATACGGCACCCGTTAATGGAGTACCCATATTGCCCTGATAGGCTAAGAAGTAGTTGTCGTGTTTACCACTCACGGGGGGATCCCAGGTGACTGTTACCATGGTAGGACTTGTCTGACGGAGTATAACATTTCTTGGGGGATTGGGTACTGGTGAGAAATGAGAAAAAAGAATAAATTTGAATAATTCATCACTCGTCTTGAGCTGAAGATGCTAAACACACTACTGATCTAATTAGTTGAATGATCCTCAGAAACCTAAATCGGGTCTCTTCTAACAAAATCATACATAGATGCCCTTGATGGAATTTTGTTTTTAACCTTTTTTACATTGTTTTTGGCTCTTTAACTGAACAGCATCATGCTTTTTTAGTTTTATTGATGTCTATCCAGGATGTAATTATAGGGCAAAACCCCACTATTTTGCTTGAAGTTAGCAAGCAAGGCAACAAATACACAGTTAAGCTTCAATTAAGGTGCATAATTAATTACCTTATCTTGTAATTCATTGGCCCTAAGATCAACTTTAAAAAAATGAGAACAGTACACGATGTTCCCAACATAGTATATCCAAACCCTTACGTTGCCAAAAAGTGGCAAATCTATCCCCTCGTGTTCCAAAACGCGCGGCAACCAATCTTAATAAAAGGAAAACATACATCGAAATCTCCACTTGGGTCAACTACAAAAGTGAAGAAAACTTTGGAATAGAAATGGATGATGAATTTCAAATAAAGACGATACAAACAACATATGAGAATTCATTAAAATACAAGATGATAACAGCAGAGCATACCACCATTCACCAGTCTCGGCTTTGCGCTTCCAGAGTATTTACCAGTCATTACGATTCCTTCACACCCTTCATCTTCACTTGGCTCGTCCGTAATTTCCCAGTGGACTCGAGGATCAAGTATTTCTTTATAAGCCTCAAATTGAGCAATGCATCAAATTTACTTCATACGACAGTGACTGATGAAAGACATGAATACAGTGTAATATTGTAATAGGTACGTCAGAAATACGTGAAGTTAAGCCTAGATCTTATATAAATAATCCTTTTCGCTTTGTGCTAGATAAAGTAGGAAAATGTTAGAAAGCTTAACAACATGAACATCTTGTATTCCATTATTTCTGGATGATAACACCTTTGACGACACTTTCAAAATGAAATCTGAAACGAAGAGGGAAACATTGACGACTACTATATCGTTATTAATCTAATGTATATAATGCAAATCTAATTGTCCTGGATATTTGAAACTTTAAAAGTTTCAGTATTTTCTTTACGTTGTTTCCTTTGAATGTGATCGCATAATAAACTTCTTGACGTATCTTGATGGAGCTTCAGTCATGTCCTACATATCCTTTAACCCGTGACGAACACAAGAATATACACTGTCGAAACTAACTTGAGATGTGTATTGCAACGAATGGCATAGAAATATTTAATAACATTTTAAATACTACATTTATCAATGCATATCCTATAATTTTGCAAGCTTATTTTGAAATTAAATAATTATCAAGATCTGCTTTTTGAGTATGCAGATTGTGATCCACACCATAAGAAATCGTTCATGACTGCGTCAAAAACAGTATGCATATAGGTTAATCTTAAATTAAAATGCTAAAAGGTAAATATGTTTCTTGCTTTGCAAAGGTCGTGGCACACACCTTATATATTTATGTAGATGGTGAAGAATAATAGTTCGGCAAAATAATAGTTTTATTCCAAGGCAAAACATATAATTACCTCAAAGAATCATTAAATGGAATTGTATTTACCTTTAAAAGTCAACAGACATCTTACATTCAATCAGATATAGTTCAGAAACCTTCTTCCATGTCCAATAAGCCCAAAGCCTTTATGATATCATACAAACCAGGGACTCAGGTCCCGTCGCGTTGAAAAGTAAAACCAGTTAGTTAATAGAGCACATTGTACCACTCCACTGCACACATTAGCTACATTTACCAAATGCCCATTATGTATGGAAATTATACCATTATAGATACAGTATTCTATCAATAATGACCATTGCTTTGGGGTGGAATACACAATGACTCGAAGGAAAAAAAATAGCAGAATGTCACTCACGCACAAAATAGCATTAATATTTATCATCTCAGAAACATTGGATCGTTGAACATATCCACACACAAAAAAACATCATATGCATGGTTAATCAACTTCTGTAGACGTTCAACATCATAGCTAGATTAAATTGATTTATGGTTTGTGACCAAGCATTTTCAAAATGATGGCAGCGATTAAAGTCCATTTTCAGAAATGAATTAAAGTATCGCTTACTAATGCTGAAAACGACACCTTATCAACTACAGATTTGACACATACTGTAACAAACTCTGACACTATTAAATCAGACATGGAATTGTTAAATCACTTAAACAGATATAAGTCGAGGTGCATATGAAATATATTAAAACATATTATGTCAAAAGAATCCTTAAAACTCGGCTTACGAACTCATTAAAATTACTGATTGCAACGCATAGCTTTATAAATATACCATAATTATGTCACAGATAACTTTCAAACAATCGTTTCACTTGTTTATTCAAACCATCCTGGAACCTGCTTTCATGATGTTGACATAGGATAAGGCGACAATTTAACGCCGTATCTATTTCACTATTTAAGGCTTAAATTCTGAAGATGTTGAATTGAGTGCCATCAACATTCCTATCATCCGACTATGACGTCAAGTTGAGATGAGTGATGGTAGTCCAATAGGTGATGTATTGTGATACTCATTGTTACTACTTAAGTTCATCAATACCATCAAAAAGAACATGACAGGGATATGGGGAAGTGGGGACAGAGAGACATACAAATTGGAGATTGGAGAGGACAAGCACTACTTCCATGGAACAAGCAAGAGTATCAGAAACAAAAGTGATTGATAATTTCAATAAAGTAAGGGGTAATTAACTTGTGCAATTCATTCTTTTTCACGTTCTTTCTTAGGGGTAGTTATTTATTTTAACCTAACCATACAAAGAAGTAGTGAGTCGTTGAAATATTGATAAACACATACCTACGACGTCAATATTTGTAGAAAGAATTTTTAGTGTGTATTATCAAGCAGGACACATCACATTAGCGGTGAAGATATGATAAATGTGTTTCACATGATAAGCCTAAAAATGTTTCTTTTCGTGGTATCTTGAACGGCTTTGATGCAAAAACCTACTGCTGTGTTGTTGGAGATCATATCAAACAGAGCCACAAGTATTTTTCTGTTTTATGATTGATATTTTGTCACGGCATATGTGTAATTACTGCTTGTTCATAAACGTACTTTAAAGGAATGTCTAAACTATCAAACTCACCAAGTTTACTTATTAAACACGTAGTGTTATGGAAATACCATATAACACATAGAACTTTAAATCAACCGTTTCAAAAATCGGCTATGGCCCTGTATGGTGCTGACATATGATAAGCCGGCAATTCAACAAAAATTCACCACCGTCTCTGTTTCACTATTTCTAAAGGCTTGAATTCTGAAGATGGTGTATTGGGTGCCATCAAAATTCATAGTATCCGACTCAGACGTTAAGATGCGATGAGTGATGGTAGTCCCACAGGTGATGTATAGTGATACTCATCGTAACTACTTATGGACATCAATACCATCCAAAAGAGAAGAGAGAGAGGGGATAAGATAAAATGAGAATGAGAAAGACAGTTGGAAAATGAGTGAGATAGAACACGTGGTGAAAAAACATTTTTATTCCACATTTTCCAGGTAGTAATTGGCAAAAAGTTTTTATTTTGTGAACATTAATAAAATCGACATTGTTGGTTAAAATTAATGCCAAAATGGAATCATGACCCATTAGCTTTTCAAAAATGTATGCTTTAATACGCATTTGAGTACTATTGTTCAAAACTAACAGCACTCGATATATTCAACAAATCCAGCAAATCACTTCCTTGAGTCAATGATCTATTTCTTTAACATGAACGAGACCAAATGACAATACACTGGTGAGTTAATCGGAAATGCACTTCAATATACCATAGACGACATGCATGTATTGATCAATCAACATGCTTCAAATCAGCGGTAAAGTTTCCACAGCTGGACCATTTTATAATGAATTAGAATTTGACCATTTTAGTGAAAGACGTGTCTCGCGGCAAAATGCACTAAATCCAAACAATTCCCCTTGGTTCTTATATTTTAAAATGGACATGTTGTGTTGCCAATTCAGGTTTTAATGCATTGTAAACTACTTGAAATTCTACATCATCCTGAAATTGTCATGCCCTTTTACTAAAATAAATGCAATGGACGTATAGAAATGTACAGGAGGGGCTTCATGTATCTTTATCCTTTAATACACCTATGATCAACATAATATCTACCTAAACTATCCATGATTCCAATTATCTAAAGTGAGTTCGTACTACAGAAAATATAAATATATAGGTAGACATAAAAATGAAGTCATGCTTTCCCATCTCGATAGGGCTCTTAACATATTTATAATTATATCTTCACTTGTATATAGATCACGTTTCTAGCATGCCCTACTTGTACCTTAACCCGTTCGAGACATATTCATATTTACAAACGTATTCTTACACCCTTTCATAGTAACTGGTGAGGTTTGCCTGAGATTTGTAGCGCGACGGTGTTGACATATGCGACAAGTTTCATTCTTCACGTTTCAATAATTTCAACAAACTTTGGCCTTGCACGGAATATCTTAACGCTATTACTAGTATGATTAGGGTATAACGTTTTAGAACCTCTCCATTCTATTTATTTTACATGGATACACACTATTTTGAGATGCAGATTAAGATACAGATTGACAGTTAATATTACATTCTCTGTAGAGTTTTTCTGATTATTTTTTCCAGTATAATTTCCAATCAAATTATTGCAATTGCAGTAAATTCAAACAATATACAATACATATATATTTTCTAACAACTTGTTGCTAATAGGCATGATAATTGAAGCTACTTGTACATCCATTTTATCCGTTTGTACTGTCCCTTATATTATTTCAACGTGTTTGGTAATCATGATAATAAGGAAATGTTTTCAATTATCTAAAGTGAATTCGTACTACAGAAACTATAGTTTTATAGGTAGACGTGGTCGTGCTTTATTTCCAGTCTTGACAGGATTCTTCATATATCAACAATAATAATTTATTCGCTTGTATATAGATCATATTTCTAGCATGCCCTACTTGTACTTTAACCCGTCCGAGACATATTCATATTTATAAACGTATTCTAACACCCCTTCATATTAACTGTGAGGTTTGCCTGAGATTTGTAGCGCGACGATGTTGAAATTCCTGACAGGTTTCACTCTTCACGTTTCAATAATTTCAACCTACTTTTTTGCATTAAAACAGAATATATCTTCAAAGCTATTAGCATGATTATATTACAAGATTAGAAACGGCTTCATTATGTTGATTTTACATGTTTTTAGTTAGCAAAGTTACATGTATGACAAATTATCCACTTGTATCGTTCTTTCTGTTGTTTCAACGTATTTATGATAAGCATGATAAATAAGGAAATGTTTCCAATTATGTAAAGTGACCTCGTACTACAGAAAATTTACCTCTCTAGGTAAACATGCTCACACTTGCTTTCCTGTCTTAAAACATAGATTTTCAAATTTACGATCTATGCTTAAAAGGACTCCTAATATATTTAAAATTATTTATTTACTTGTACATAGATCATATTTCTAGCATGCCCTACTTGTACTTTAACCCGAGACATATTCATATTCAAAAATGTATTTTTACACCCTTTCATATTAACTGTGAGATTTGCCTGAGATTTGTAGCGCGACGATGTTGACATATGCTACAGGTTTCCCTCTTCACATTCAATAATTTTAACAAAATTTGGCTTTGCACGGAATATTTTAAACGCTACTAGCATGAATATTAGAGTATAAATTTTAAAAGCCTTCCATCCAGTTGATTTTACATGGATAAATATTGAGATTAAGCCATTAATTATGTAACTGTAAATTGATTTTTGAAATTAAATCCGCAGTAAGTTATTTATTTTTAAAAGTAAATAAAAACAAATATTTACAAATGCTGCTAATGTTATATTTTGAAACGTTATTAGGGGAAGGGAATGCTTATTTTTTTAAATATTTTTTGTAGTCTTGGGAAGTGATTAACATAAAAACGTAACAAATCGCGCTGTAAAGAACTGTATGATACGATTTTTTCGTATCACATAGAGTGATTTGTATCACACAGAGCTTTTAATAGATCTATTTGATACGTAACAATCTTTTTTGGCTCTAATTAATTACATTAAAGCTATATGTTTGTCAAATTGTTCGTTTGTATC
The DNA here is from genome assembly GCA_032273385.1 of Ophiopholis aculeata. Lineage (NCBI taxonomy): Eukaryota > Metazoa > Echinodermata > Ophiuroidea > Amphilepidida > Ophiactidae > Ophiopholis > Ophiopholis aculeata. The sequence goes on along the minus strand of JAUMTS010716236.1, from coordinate 5,564 downwards.
GTTCTTTCCATTGTTTAAACGTATGTTTATTGCATGGACATCTTGAAAAACAAAACTCCCGCTGCATTTTATATTCTCATTCGTATGTTACCATTGTAGTCGTGCAATTAACTAGAACTTCTACACATTGAAACATCCCTATATGTTACCCGCATGAATGGTTGCTCAGTATACATGGTATTTTCATTATAGTCAATACCAAAGATAAGAGTTGATTCCAAAACATTGTTGACGAATGTACACTTTGGTAATTTTGTAGAAATAAACATAAAGACAATCATATAAATTCAAAACGAGAAACCAAACAAAGATTGTTTTTGGCTGAGAACAATACATACACATGATTTATTATACATTATTGAAGTCAAATTAAAACGATGCATGTGTTTGCTTGAAAGTGCTTTGAAATTAGCTTTCTTTAATCGTCCAATGATATAACACTATTTAGCATTATATAAGCAAATGTTGTCTTGTTTGCCTTATTTGAAATAACATTGGAAGTAATAATTACTCAAACTATAACTATGATGGAAAAACAACATTTCTTGTCAGGTATTTTAAATGATATAACCAATATGATTTTTTTCACAATCATGTAAAAAATATGTCATTTGTAAAAAATGGAAGACGCATCGTCAAAAAAATGCTTAAATCTAAAGACTTGTACTCAAAAAATTATAGTTAGATATAAATAAGTCATGTGTAAATAGGATATCAATATTTATATATTTATAACACAAGTATTCCCGTTTTTTTATCAGCTCCAGACGAACCTTACTTTGACCCAGGTGGATGCTCTAAACTCCACATGACGCCACAAGAGGGCGAGGCCGTGACTCTCAAGTGTAAGGTTGGCAACCTGGGCAGTAACAAGATCACGTGGATCAAGACTATCAAAGGACATCCTACAAGTAAGTCGATTTATTCAGGGCAGAGGCGGTAGGACATGATCTGCCTATATTTAGATTGTCGGTGCTATTTGCCATAGGAATCCGAGGTAATTTTTTCAACTACAGATACGAAAATGCTAAAAACTTGATATGTTACGTATATCAACAACAAATCTGTCGGGATGGAGCCTTGAACTCCAGTGTAAAATGATGCAAAGTCGATATCTTTACATAAAAATTACAGTTTTATATGCTGTCTCAATCGCCGTCAACGCCAGCGTTGCCACACTCTCAACATGTTAATTAACCGTACAATGCAATGTAGATTTAATTATATTCAAAAACGTTTCTCAAAATATGATGTAACTACATTGATTTCAGCTCAAGGGAATGCTAGAACAACGATACATCAATTATCTACAACTTATCATTTTGAGACAATTGAGGGCGCTTATTTTATCCCTTTAATTAATATGTACTTCATCGTTATACAATAATGGCGCTAATAATTTAAATCTCAATTCCACAATGTCTTCCTTTATTCGTTTTTTCTTTTTTGATAGTACTGAATATTGTGTCAAAAGAGGAAAACAAATAGTATTATGATTAACCATTTGCATATTGTATTCTGGTGTGAAAAATAATATCTGATGTTTATATGGTCCGTTTCTAGAACCTTCAAATTCTTTCAATCACAATTTGATGCGATAGACAATGCGGCAATTATATTGTAAAAATATTATTCGCAATTTAGTTGCAATGAATACTAAGATACAATATTTACATATAATACCTTAAGGAACTAGTAACAGTAGATTATAACTGAATCTAAATCAAAAATTGGTAACAAATGCACATAATTAAGCTTAAAATTATATCGACATAACAAAGCATGTACCATTACCGGAGCATCATTAGCACTTTAGTCTCTTGAATTGTGTTTCTTTCCCACCACGAAGTTGCTTTTGTTCAAACACTCTGGCAGCCGTTGTGGTAAATACATACAATTTACAATTTACAATATTATATCAAAATCACAGGGTTATCTCAGAAACCACTGAACCAATACTAAGGTTGTTCGTACTCAATTTAATTCATTTTTTATGCTGATTCTAGATATGGTAATGACAATTTGAATTCTGAAATCTTTTGAAATTTGTAACATGACGTCCGCATTTGACATTCGATTAAGAAGGGTTAACGTAAGCTTCGTAAATGTCGAGTGATAGCAGCATATCTTTTTTTTAAATTGTTTTATTTGGAAGACAAATTTGAATATTAATTACTAAAAATGCTCTCAAAATAAATTAAGTGTCGTATTTTCTTTTTAAATGGTGTCCTAGTACCAAAGATTACTAAAACAGTTAGCAATTCTTCTTAACAAAATTATTTTTTCATTGGTCATTTATTAGCTATCCTTTATTTTGGGTACTATATTTTTATATTTTTTTTATATTTTTTTTGTTTTATCTAAATATTTTCTGAAACTACTCACAGAAACTACTGTATATATGTACATAATTATGTTGCTAAATTTGTTTTGTAAATATGTTTGTATATATATATATATATATTCTCTGGACCTCTTGGGAGACCAGTACCTTGTATTGAAAGTGTTATCCAGATTAAAGATAGATTAAACTAAAATAAACTATCAAAAAATTTGAAAGACCATTCAGGGTATAATTGAAAAATACAAACATTAACAAACCGCTTCAATTTATACACTTACAAGGTTTCACTGACTCATATATCATATAAGTATAATATCATCACACATTACCCGATGTTGATAAAAGTATAACCATTGTTCGCTCACCCAGTCTGTTTTGTCTGATAAATTGGTCTTAATATTTCCTTTAGTAAATATCTGCAACGGCGCAACACATAACAAACGTCATGTTGTTAACTTTAAGGGTAACTATTTTTCATGAATGCAACTATTGACCCATCTATCACATGTCTATAGGTAAATCAAAATGACGCCAATTGATATGATTAGCGTAGTATTAATATATGGCATAATGAATGAGGAATGAGCCGGATGTCGCTAATATTGATTTTGAGTTGGCGGCAAGTGTAAAAAACTAGGGGAGATTGAGAATATACCCCGGCTCTTTGACCAGGGGGAGAGGATGACCAAAGCTAACTCCACAACAACTTTTTACAATATAAGTGTGCTGATCACCCTCCAGCCTCCATATAGCAAATGTTGGCCAATGTTGCACCTTAATTTTAAGGGACTTTGCAAATTGTTAATATTTGTTTACTATTTGTACACAAATCCTGTATCCGTAAATACTATCAAGTTATCAAGTTGTTAAGTTAGCTATATACCAGGCTTCATTCAAACTGATGGAGATTTTATTAAATATTTGAAGCTATCACATATCTGATAATGTCATCCTTCATTGCAGAATTTTTTTTAAAAATATTTTGTGTTGAATAATAGTGAAGGAGAGTTAGAGAGTTATTTCAATCTCGTCTTTCAATAAGGTTAAAAGGTTATTGAAATATTAGCCTATAGTAAGAAATGAATAATTATATAAATAATAATAACTGATTTATTATTGAACTTTGCTATCAGCTGTTTGATAGATATACAAAGTCTGCCACAAAGTTAATATATTTTTTTACAAATTTGATTCTGGTGTTCTTATACCGTTCCCTTATCTTTCTTCCCTGTTTGTAAACTTTATTGTTCTTTAATTAACCCTTTCACCAAACACGCAAGATGCGTTTTCCAAATCACACAGGTAAAAAAGGTATAGTTATTGTCACGTAGCGAAACAGTCAGCCTTCTATACAGAGGTATTTTTTCTAAGGAAAATATAAGTAAAAAGTAAAAATTCATTCTTAGTTCCAAAATCAAAGGTATAGATCAAGAGTTTGCTATTTAGTCTGTCCTTTCTTAGTCATCAGGAATGGTTCTTAATGGTTTATTAAATTAGTAAAAGCTTTATGAAAGTTACTTTTCAGAACAAAAATAGAACGCACAAGCAATAACACTCTGCCTTATTTTTTTATCGTTCTAAGAAAACATTAAATAAACAGCTCGAGCCTAGGTCTCAAATTAACCGTTTCATACCCTTATACTATAAGTTATAGACGAAAAATATTTTATTTTATTAAGGTGATTTAAAGAGAAAATTAAGGTAAAAACTTAATTGAAATACAAATAACAATGGCAGAAGAAAATGATTTATATTATTTCAAAAAAAATATTTAAAAAACAAATCTTATGAAAATATAATTTAACTTTAGTTATAACTTGGTTGAATAGATATTTAATATACAAATTCTGCTTTAACGTTATTATTATATTTTTTACAGATTCGATGTAGGTGCCCTCGAAATTGGGCTGCTATTTTTGCTGCTTATCACAATCCCCCTAGTAACATCAAACAAATGTAGCCAATGTTGCTTAACATTTAAGGATTGTTCAATCAAACAATCTGTTTGTCCGAACCGATTGCTTTTACTGTTTTCTTTAGCACACTACTTGCAACACATAACACACATCATTGCGTTAGTGTGATCATGCAATAACCATTCACCAGTCTATCGTATGCATGAAGGTGAGTCCTTATCCAATAACACTAATTGATATGATTAGCGTGATATGAATACATAGGTTGATATAGATGGACGGCATATATGAATACTATATCAAGTTATCAAGTTGTTATGTTAACTATCATGCTTCATCCAACCTGATGGAGACTACATCAACTATTTATGAAGCCATCACATATATGATAATGTCATCCTTCATTGAAGATTTTAATTTCATGATGTGTGTAGAATAATAGTTAAGGAAAGCTATTAAGGTAATTGAGAGCAAATTCAAGAAAAATTTAATGATTAAATAAATAACAATAACCGTAGTACCTGATTTAATGTGTAACTTTAGTTATCACTTGGTTTAATACATATTTAATAAACAAATTCTGCTTTAAAGTTATTATATTTCTTTACAGATTCGATTCCGGTGTTCTTATAACGTTCCCTTGTTCCTCGTCCTTGCTGGTATACTATATTGTTTTAATTATCCCTTTCACCAAAGACGCAACGTACGTTGTCTTAATTACACACATAAAAAATGTAGTTATTGTTACAAAGCGAAACAGTCTGTCTTCTGCACAGAGGAAAAATTCAATATACATTCTAAATTTAATACAGGCACACAGCTGGAGTTCTAAACTTCGTCTTTCGTTTTGTTTTTATTACATAGAAATTGTCTATAATGTATTGAATTAATGAAACACTATATGAAATTTACTTTTCAGTCAAATCGAAACATAGCAGAAAAAGAACGCACAAGCAAAACACTCAGCCGTACTTAGAAAGGTATTTTGTTTCGAAAAAGTCATCCATGAAATATAAAATCATGACTGGCGTCGATCGTGCACGAATCAAAACTAAGAGGCAAATAATCCGAGCATGGCCCAAACTATGTATAAAATAAAACAAAGGCAAGCCTCTTTTCACAAGTGATTAGTGTTCAAAAGAAGTGTTACTTTACAGATAAACAGTCAGGTGAAACATACCGACAGATGTTGTCTTAGCTCTTGATGCGTAACATTTATGACACAAGATTAAGGGGTCTCCAACTAGTACTGGGTTTTTTACCGTAAATTATCGAATCAAATTTTGCATTCCTTATTTAAGAAT
>JAUMTS010716235.1:0-19234 GCA_032273385.1 Ophiopholis aculeata | reverse complement strand
ATTCTAAAATAAACAATGCAATATTAGCATTCGGTAATTTACAGTAAAAAACCATCAACTAGTTGGAGACCCCTTAAAGTAGTGGTGAACTATGATACTTCTTATTAGCATAAGCATAAATCAATATTATGTTTAACTTTCATTTTTTTGTGTAAATATTTGAACGATTAGCCCTATTTGGGAAGAATGCAACCAGCATACTTATGCAATTGACGTGGAAGGGTGTTATAGAGAGTTTCATTAGTATTTACGTGTTTGTAATAAACAGTAAGTGTTAAACTTAAGCTCCCAGCGTAATGTAATAATTGTCTTTATTCTGAAATCGTGGATATTGATCGTAGTTTCAATTGTTTTCTGTTCATAATATTCAGCCAAACTACCGTTACCATCAAATCTCATATCAACCTCTCTTACCAGTCAGTATGTTGTCCATCATTGGTAAAAGTAACAGCTGACCAGTACATGTAAAATCCTTTGTTAGTTATATAATCAATAATATATTGTAAATCTTGTTAATAATCTTGTTCTTGGTACCCTCTACTTAGTCTACTTTATCAATGGAACCAAGTTTTTAGCTACATATTTAGCTCGATTTATATTTAGTTTTAGGTGATTCCCAATATCGCTATGTAGGTGGGAATCTTTTTTTTTTTTAAAGATACATAACACACAAAATTGAAGGTAACACTGTATCTTAATTAAGTGCACCATTGTTGCTACTTTGAAGTAGGCTTGCTGTTCATATTCTTTATTAATATTTAGGAAATGGTGAATTTGTATTTTTTAACTTTCATGTTTAGTCCATTTCCAATAAACCAATACAAGCGTACAAGTATTCATATCTGTTCAAATTGTATTGATTTCAATGGAAATGACTTACTAATTCTAAGGAATTGTTTTGAGCACTTAAATAATGAGATTCATATTGAGACTTGTTAATGTTAAGTTATGGAAGTTGCAATCAGACAACTATATAGGGGCATCATATTTTACTGCTATGCTAGCAGAGACAATGATATATTCTTCAATTGTTAAATCTTCAATATCAAATTATGCCATTAAACTTTAATTTATCTAATCATGTATTGGGTACCATTATCATCTCCATCGTTAATATTATTATTATTATTATTGTCATCGATTTACAATTTATGCAGACATATTGAATTAGATAAGCATCAAATAATTCTATTTATATCATTTCGACCATGATATCAATTTCAGTAAGCTCTTCTTAGAGCTTGAAATTCAAACAATACTAATTTCATGTATTTCATTTGCATGGGTCAAAAGATACAGTTATCGAAAATCAAACGCTTTGTTTGTTGTATCTTTGTTTGGTTTTGTAAGTACATCTTTTAAGGCTAGATGTGGGTTCTACAAAATAGATTCAATCAAATCTGGGCGCCAAATGCACGCTTCTCTTCGGTACTAATTATAAGTTCATTGTCTTCTACAAATGTCAGAAGGATCCAGTCAACCAGTTAGACTTGTTCAATGAACCACAAACACGAATCTTTTAACATATACACAGTAAAATCTGTAGACAAAATTGTCTACACATATTTTCTGAATAAAATAATGATGATGCTAGTTATGTTTATTTAAAATGATATGTTGACAAAGTATGGAAATGTTGCTTTTTATAATTCATGTTTCGTGGTAAGGCAACTCTTTTATTTTATATCATCAATTTTAATCAAGATAAAGACACAGTCAGAACACTTAAATATGGGGTTAACAGTTACTGTACACCTCAAACCTAACTTAAAGAAGACAGCAATTCTACACACAGCATTAACGCTATGCAGTTGCTTCATAACAACTGTATTTTTCACTTGCTAATCTTTCTGCTGTTTCCTTCCTTTATTGGCTAGATAGATGTGATCTGTGCATGTATGTCTATCTGATATGATATTCATAATGACCTCATTTATATCGCTCTTGTCTTTGGACTGTTATACTGGAAATTGTTTTGAAAATCTCAAAAAGACAAAGTATGCATCTGCTTTTTTAAGCAAGATACAAGCAATGGGTTGTATTGCTCTTTCACGGTAAATTGTGTTTTACTATTACGAAAAAAACACTCAAGGTGGTTCTCTTATTTTTTTGTAAGTGGTTCAAGTTTTGTTATCGAAAAGGTCTTTTGTTCTTTACCTCCAATTTGTTGAATTAAACACAACAATGTTTGAACAATTTGCCCTTGCCACAAGAGTTGATGATGAAAACACTATCTTTCAGTTTCAAACTCAAAGTTATACATCTTATTTGATAATGTTTTTGTTCTCATTATTCACTTTGGCAAACCGTTATCTTCAGAACTTGTTTAATAAAGAGGTAAAGAGGTAGCTCTGCATATAATAAACACTTTATGGCACCATCATCAATACATTCGGACATTGAAAAATATTTGTAATATTCTAACTTCTGTATTCTATTTTTATCTTTAGCCTTATTAGGAGATCAGATTTCACTTGTTTCCAGTGACACACCAATTAAAATATCAATTTAACAATATACATTTTATCGTGGTTGGAGCCTAAGACTACTAGCTAGGTGTGGTCCCATTCTTTAGGTATGCCACGAACACAACTTTGATATTGGTCTCCGCATGTCTTCTAATATCGATTGTTTAAATCAGTCTTAGAACACGGGGACCCTGCAGTTGGTTCCGTAGCATACGATTAAGTATGGACCACATAAGGTCCTGTCCTTTTTGTTATGTCTACGTGAAAGAATTGTATTTTGAAAACCTGACATATCAATATCATGTGTGCATAACTATTGTTCAAATAATATGTTATCAATGGATTTCATAATATGCTATCATTTGATTTCATTTACAGCGACTTAATCTGCTATCTGACGTATATGAAGTGGACTTTAATCTATGTTTAACCTAGTTAAACACAGACAGAAAGACATTTCAAAGTTGTCTGCCCTCACTTACTTAATCAGACACCTGTGACCACTGTGTTTCCTCTATTGGCTGTTCAACTATCCCTAATGGTTTCACTTATGATAATAATATATCCAGTACCGAGTTTAGTTTACAGCTAATTGTATATAAAGTAGCACAACAACTTTGTGTTTAGTGGATACCAATATTAAGTAACCAGACCGTTTCAGTATATCCGGAGTTCCATGCCCTAGATAAGGCGGTACCGTCCGGGTGCTTTTTCCTGAGAAGTTAGCGCGGCTGGTGACGGTGAACTTCAGCGGGGTATGTGACCTTCCTTCAAGCGGAAAATATTAAACAGCAGGATTGCAATGATAAAATCAGGTTTTGTTTCTAAACTAATCATATTGTCTCGAAACTTTATGATGCTATTTATATTGACAGTAATACATTTATGAAAAACGTCCACTTATAATATAACTGCTACAATAACGTAATGGTCACAGAATGAACTGTATATGGAAAACAAACTTTTGACAAAAAAGTAACTTGGATTATTTTTAACACATACACACCAATACATGGATATGAGTAATATGTGCGACGTTAACAGTATTGCACAGAGTATAAGGGATTGTGTGGCATGCGTTGCGTTGCTGGATAAGGTATCAATTCCATATCGTACACATCTTTGTCAGATCTCAACGATTTGGTGTTCAAAATCGCAATCTCATTCTCACGGGGTAACTAATGTTTTCGGAAGCCCGATCGGTAAACCTATAAAGTTTCATTCATTGCAACCTAGGCCCGGTAGTGCTTTTCCACGCCTTCGATATACATACTGAGGCATTTGCCCGTTACTATAAGGGTGAACGTTCTCTAGCCGTGTAAAGATTGGCAACCTATACCGCATATCATATTATATTAAGGTTTCCCATCTCATTCAACTCAATCTAATTCGGCAATGGTATCATACTACTTTAATTCAGTAAACGCAATATTCTGCCGGTAGATTTAATTTTTCTGAAAATAAATCATATTTCAGCACAAAACTAAAAATATTACACCTTATGTGCGCGGTTGTATACACTATACTGATTAAGTTTTCTTTTCACGTGCAGGTATATCTATATCTATATACAAAGCACTAAATTCACATACAAAGGAAGAATAATTCCAATTAGGAAAGGAGCGAGTTACAAATAAGTATCCTTAACGAATTTAGGCACAAGGTTGTCATTATTGATAGCAAATAGAAGAATACAGATCAAAAAATTGAACAATCTGAGAGAAAAGAAGCGCCTTTTGGCTCAAAATTGTATCAGCTTAATTTGATTATTATTATTAAGTATATTGTGTTGTGGGGCGCATGTTTAAAGTCCAGACATAATTCCAAGCAAAATACATTTAATAATGTATAAAGCAAAGACGAAATTTCCGCTGGACAAGAATAAGTTAATTTGACAGACTCCTGACAACTAAATTCATTATCTGTTGTGTAAGTCAGTACCACAAGTGAAGAATGTTATTTAGAAAGCATATGGTTTAGCACCCAGTACAAGACAGTGTGTTACAGCTTACTGGTCCTTAAGGCATTATTCCCCTTCATTAATACGTAATAGCCGTATATATACATACATATGATGTACATAAGCACCCTACGTGACTATTATGAAGAGAGAATCCGTCTCAAAAATTATTCTTTGTCATATTCATACCTGGTAATGTTTTTCTAAGGACTGTAAACGGTGACTAATCAGCGCAGATATTGGCTTGTAATACTAGGCGACATCATCAGTAATAGAATCACAGTGCAAGCAAGGAGTTGCCATTGGCCGTCTACAATAATATCCAATACTTCATAGTATCATATATCTGAAGAGATTAACTCATTGGAATTCACTGGTAAAACAATAATATTCCGCTTATATAAGACACATTGGTAACAAATAACATGCCTAACATACTCACTTATGCATTCCCTTGATGTTTTTCATGTATAAGTAAAATCATTTATTCTCTCTACGCAGAAAACTAGCAGATAATTGACCTGTACACGGTTATCGAGCGTACAAATTAACTTTGAAAACATGACCTAACCTTTTTTTCTTTAAGTTTGGGTTCAGAGGCTATCAAGTTTACCAAGTGATTTATGTTTCATTATGAATTGAAATTTGTTGTTGTTACCTGAATACAAGCAAGGTACCCAAAACATAACTTGAAAGATGGAATATCCTTTTATTCGTAAGATCTGTTCTTACAGTAATCAGCACTTTCAGCTCACACTCATGAGTCGGGGAATCATTTATAATCATCCATGTTAAAACGTAGCTATGACAACATCACAACATGCAATCGTCATAATAGCTTAGCACGATTTTATGCAAATTAGGTTACAACAGCCAATGACAAGCAATGTATTAATATTGGCGAAATCATACATTTAAAATACATGAAATAAATCAATATAGAGTTGGGCAAGCATAATATTGAATGCTTAATCTTATTTTGACTACATTTTAAAGTTTGATTGTTTGAAAGAGGCTAATTTAAGATCACACAAGAAATTGCAATAGGGGTTCTGAATTGAACTTCATATAGTTCCAAAAATGCCATCTTAATATTGTAACAGAAAATCTATATTGTTTTCACAAAATTGTTATCAGTGTTTTAACTACAGCTTAGCATGATTACAAATTGCTACATGCATTCTGAATAAGATGTATGATAATTCATGGTAATACGGGTATTACCATAGAGCCCTCCTGGTAATTACCTACATATATAACCATTATGTAAATAGGTATTCCATTTTGTGTTAAAGCACTCGATATTTGTAGCAATCTGTAACAGTGTAACATACACTTTGACGATTTCCGCTGTGCATTTGGATGCTAGAATAAAAAGTGTGGAGTACAACATTTGAGATAGGGAATTTGGCAGGGGGATAAACATTATATGCGACAAGAGATATCGTATGTTGTGAAGTCGATTTAGAAGGCATGCCTCGAGTCGTAGAAACACGAGAATCTATCAGGCGGGTACGAGCATAAATGGGCCTGCGACTGGGATCGCTCACTCGGCAATCTCTCTTTATACTTCGTTACATGGCTTGCTACAGGATTGATAACGTCGAGTTACTAAGTGAATCTCATCATCATTGCTAGCTACTTTTTATCTCGCTCAGCTCAGTTGTTAACTAGCATGAAAATATCAGCTGAGGGCCTAGATCATGCAATGATGACGATGCGCAAAGAGTAGCAAACTAAGGAGGAAAATATTTTCGCTCCAAATATGAATTCGTGCACTAATACAAAATGAAAATGTTGTGATGACTATAAAATACACCGATAGGAGTTTTACTATCCAATTGCTCTCGTACATTATGCACTAATCTCATCAGAATATTATAAGATGCGATGACCACATGTTATATCTACCAATGTCTAGTGACTCTAGTCTATCTACTAGTAAATTGGACAGCTATTAAATGTAATAGTATTTAGTGAAACCGTTTGTCATGTTTTGCACCTTTAAGGTCAGATGTTATCTTTCTTTTAAAGCTTCTACAAATTAGTGTTGTAACTGTGGTATGGGGTTAGAATTTGACATGAACCCCGCGTTGTCGGCTCTAAAGACAAACAAATAACGGCAATCGGTCAGGTAATTGCTGTACAGACATGCTATCCCCGTACAGACTGGCGACCATGACCGTGATATTGAATCAACCCGTGCACTTGACACTCACTATCGCCTTACAACTATAGCTAACTATGGTAAACGCATCACTAGACCACTCGGTAGGCGAGTAATGGACGGACACCCCACTACCAATGGCCCGGGTCCACACCCCAGTAAGATCCAAATATGTTGAATATGGTTAAAGGGGCAAAGGAGCTTGCGCGGATATAATAAAGGAAGGGGGTAAGGTCATGTTTGGTTAAGTCATAAGCGCTAAGCCATGTAAGCGTCAGTCACTATTGCATATCGAGATTATGTGAGATCGGCTATAGTCATGACATACGTACAACAATACGGATGTTGGCTGTATGGAAGACATGGTAGCCAAACACGCGGCGTTACAGTATTATTTAAAGATTTACTTAAACCAGACATATTATACTTACAAACCTATCCTCTTCACTCAGACAAAGACATAATAATAAACTCACCTTTGAATTTAATGACACAGGTTTGCCAGGAGCGGGCGCTGGTTTCTCAACAACGAATTCACGCCGATAATTAGTCAATCATAGATACCATGAATGAAACATCATCCCGACCAACTAACAAGACACCAAGACGTAGGAAATTGGTCAAATTGTGTTTAAACAACCTCCTTTGGTAACAATTATCCCTTGCAAATCTCCACAAATTTTAGCAGACAGCTTTCGGTCGAGCTGTTCAACCGAGAAAGTTAGCGGGCTCCGTGTGTGTACGCTATTGACTCGAGTGCAAATGATGCCTGCGCACTTTTGAACTCTGACCCTAGCACATTAATAATTTCAGCGTAGTATCTTTACGCTGTAAGAAAGGCTGACCCTATGAAACCCGCAAGTTTTGCTTGAGTGGGAGCCCATTTAGGGCGGGACTTGACTAACTAAGCAAATCTTACCCTTAACGTTTACCCTCTTATAGAAGACAAGATTTACAAATGTACAGCGAGATTACAAAAAGGAGGCAAATTCGTAATAGAATACTTTATGTTACCCAGTTCCTCTGCATCATTATTGTTTATACATAACAATTAAGGCGCTTGAAGCGCACCTCCTAGTTGGTATCTAAGTGGTGCAACGACATGGGCTCACATTTTAAGGTTGCCAGGTCAGAATATATCTTGAAACAAAAAAGTAAACGTGGTAACGTACACCGATTCATATCCCGGTCTCAATACCTCTTGTGTTTACCAAAGAAGGTAACAGGGACGATATAGGTATTTTCTTCTACTCCTACCATTTTAAAGTGCATGTATTTCTGTATCACGATAAACTTTAACCCCACCCTTCTCACAAATATGTCGTCTGTTGATAGTACCGGGGTCAGGGCATGTTAGGGTCATGATCTGTCTGCCCCTTTCTGTGTTCAATGGTGGTTGATAACAACAAATTCAAGTCATTCCATGTCAACAGATAACGTCTGGGTACTAAATTGTGTCTTGCTTTGTGGTGTGTACAACAGTACAACTATTTAACCCATTTTGGTGATATTTTGCTTTGACAATGGAAATTTAAACAAATTACACAAATTATGTTGTATTTTGTTAAGGAGTTGTTGGTTTCTCAGATTTCGATTGGTTAAAATGCAATAACAACAAAATATAATCAATAAATTTATAAACAATACCTAATTCTATTATTAATGAATATTATAATATTTACTGGATCTTCACTAATATCTTAATTTGCTTACCAGGTAACATTTCTTACAATGTAGCTTGCATCTACTATTGTATTATGTTATTATAAATTATCTTGTTTTCACTCATACATGTTAAAAGTGCATGTCTCCCAATTCATTTAGTAAACCTTGTAGTACGCTTATAACTTTATGGTGTTTACAAGTTATTTAAGCATTTATGTGGTTAAGATGCATGTCTAAAAGCAAAATAATAGTAATAACAAACACAGCAAAACAAATCCACTTGTTTCCCAATATTAAAGACAAAAATTGTGCACATTTTTCAACATCCAAATCGAAAATCTTTCAAATCCTTCAAATATGTCAACAGTACAGCTTGTATCGTCATAGCATAGTTCTGAAATGAAACAAAGCGAGGGCATTCGATGAATGGAAATTATACTTACCCTAAATGAATACATTGTATACTTTGATTTTACCCTAATATTAAATGTGGCGTCGACATAAATTCGTCATATCCTGGGGGTATCTGTGCGTATTTATTGACCCCCTTAAGATACTGTTTTTGCTTACGCATGATTCATTATTGACCCTTCCCACAGGTCATAAAATAACCTTGGGGCTTCTGACCCTTACACAAGCTTCATTTCTCTTAGTAAGAACGCAGCATCTACATTGTTAAGATACTTTATTTCATCTTGAGAAACAAAAAATTAACAAAAATGCAGATAATCGTTGTATTTTTCCGTGAAAAAATATATATAGCATCTATTGTACAAAATATTTGTTTACACGCCCTTTTTGTTTAGATGTGGTAATAATTTTAAAAATAAGTGTGACAATACAGTTTCTTGCACAGTTTTTAATTGTAAATACTGTGAATTTACCTCGGAGGGCAGAGAAGCAGGATATCGCTGAATATGGTAAGGAAATGAAGGATGCTTATTTCACAAATGCTCAATATGTTCTTTTAACATTGTTTCTAGTAGCAAATAACATTCCTTAACTGTGTTAATAAAAAAACAAAATAAAGCATTTTTGAACGGTTTAGGCACTGACTGTAATAGCCAAATGATGTTCCTTTAACTGTTTCACTTACAAACCTTTAGTAAACCAATCAACTGTTGTTCATATTTCTTCTTAACTATGATTGACCTTGGCCATTCCAACAGCTGATGTAGATGCTCTACTTGTGTAATGCCGATTTTGAAATTAAGGAAACTTGAAAGACAGCATGCCTTGTTAAAGTATATTATAACCAATAATTACTATGAGTGATGTTCGTTAAAACTAGAAATTAAGTAAAAATACGATTTAATTGAGATATTTGTTTGAAACATTCACAAGATCACATCATTTCTGAGATATTTTATATATGACGTTTAGCAGAAAAAGAAAATAACAGAATACCCCTGCAACGATTAAAAACACATCGATGCACTATTTTAAATCTGATTTTTTCGATAGTTTCGTTCTAACATGTTCTAATGCTCAACAAATCTCACTATAATGGACATATATAATATTATTACAAGTCTAAATTTTGTCAGACAATTAAAAATTTAATCGAATTCTCTATTATCATAGCATATTTTACCAAAACTTGACCTCCTCAACAGGATGGCACAGTCCATGATAATTAAACAAAGACAAAGTAGTCATTTAATTTTGAGACAACAGAAGTGCCTTGCCTTGAATATTAGATACTCCTGTAATGATCACATTTTGATTGATTCCTATTACTGTAGTTCTTTCATTTGCACTAGGACGATAGGAATGGTTAAGCTAAACACTTGAATAAAATAAACAAGATTGGCGCAATTACTCGCTCTCTCTCGGTCAACAGGTAGTAGACAGGTCGCAAGCGGTCAACTCGGTTTTTCGTACCATTTCACTCTAATCTGACTTGTCCGATCTCGATTTGATGTAGTCAAGTGCCATTATAGTTGTATATTGACGTTTATTCAATGCATAAGGAGACCTGAAGTGACGGTGTTGTCGCTAAGTTTTCCTATACTGATGGACAAAATATGATGTATACCATTATCATCCATAATTTTTATGCAATATACTTTTTCTTAAATTACAAATTTGCAGAAGGAAGATATTCTGCGGTTTACTAAGCTATTCCTGAAAGGTTAGTTTCTTAAAATCACTTACTGCAGTGGATTGCATTTAGAATTGTGTTTCATGTGTTTGCTTATAAATCTTTTTCTATATTTATTTCTGCTTTTGTGTTCTATTTGTTAGCTTTTTAAGTCAATTTTAGTTCAAACTTATTTCTTTTATGTTAATAATGTACAAAACATCAAGGAATGTCAAAACAAAATACACCGATCTAAACAATAACAACAATAATTGACATGATTGAGTTATTAGAATGCTAAAATGAATAAGGTCTGTCTGAAATTAGTATTTCCCTTAGAAAACAAAACATGTTAATAATGACTGTGTATTGATGCAGTAGTCAATCAAGGCAAAGTCAAATGTAAAGCTGTCTGTTAGAAACATTTCACAACACTAACAGATTATTGTTCTTATATTGGAAAATGGGGTTGAAGAGAAATGGGATTTTAGACCAAGTACACTGTAGGTGCAAATGTTCATTAAATTTATGGTGGAATGAATGAACAATTCAAGAACACACAGTATCAATTATTCCGTCAGACACTTGATGAATGGGTGGGACTACTGTATACCCTATGAATTTGAATTTTGATCCTGTTATCGCAACCTGAATATATTTAAATACGTTTTTGACATGTTGTTGAGCTTTTTATGGTTGTTCACGGTAGCAGGAAAAGGTATAGGTTCATGTCACCTTCATATTAGATATTATGGTGTTTGAACTAAAGTTATCTAAACCACGTGCATGGTCCGATTTTTCCAAATAGATTGTTCTGGGTTTTTAACAATTTAAACGATCATCACTCCAGACATTCTAGTTAAATATGTTAACCCAGTTCATGTACGTAGCACTTTGAATATTTCAGTTGCATTGTTTTACTGTGTAAGCTTAATCATGATTACCATAAGTAGTTATATTTTCAATAATATCCTCTGAATGGAACATATTTCAGCTGTAAATTCCTCATTTATTATCAGAAAATATGAGCTTTTTTGATACTCAAGCTTAGAACATGTTGGCAAAATCGGACTTGGCTTCATGGGAAAGTAAATACAACAATACGCAGGAAAACAAGCAAACTACAACCTTAGAACGTCATTACAACAGCCCAACCACAGCACCGAGTGTCATCATTCTTTGTTCCCTACTCTGTGTTGCGCCTTATTTGGCTAATTGATTTAATGGTTATTTAATGATACACAGACGTTCGTACAAATCTCAATGACGCGTTTTACTGTATAAAGGCCGGGTTAATTACGATATCGTCCTGTTGATACAGAGCGTAAAACTTATACTAATCTGATTTTTCAAAAACAATCTGTAACTGTTTTGAAGGGAAAGCAGAAAGGTGAACATGATTTATCTTATACAACGTAAAGGTGAACATTGTTTTCTAACATTTGACAATATCGTCTAACCCTTTGGGCGCAATGCCAATTTATCTTTTCGAGCAAGTTCAAACTTTTGAAACCAGACGCAAATGTCTGATGTATACATGTTATTTTTTACATAAGATGCTTTCCCCAGACTTGAATCATTTACTTCCCACATCATGCTCATGACCTTTCACCTTACATTGTTCACTTTTAGCCTTAAGGGAAGACCCCCAGTTTTTAGGGGATCAAATTTCCAAACGCGCTTAACTACACCAAATAAAAACAAAAGCTGACCTTAACATAAAGGTAAAACATGTACTCTATATGGCACTTTCCTTTTTGCTGTTCACATAATCTTTTTAATAGAAAAATGCGTTGTTTGTGGTTAATGTTGATGTATGAGATCAAAGCGAACAATAGATTAGCCAAGTACAAAAAGTTTCTGCCCTAATGAACATCTAGTCGAGAAGGAGTTACGGCATTCCACCACTGTGTTTTGATATGAAACCATTTCCCCACCTGTAAGGTCGGCTGGTTTATGTGTCCCATAATGCACTTCAAATGAAGCATATGATTCGCGCATTTTGATTTGATAATAGATTTTCACTTTATCGCATTATTTGATCAAACTAATTTTGACAGCGGGTATTGTTAACTAACACAACATAATTATTTAGCCAGGGTTCAAGGACAGATAATTGCACCTTTTGAAAGGAACTATCACGTTCAAAGACTTTTCTTATATAATTGTGGCTATTTAGTTCAATGAGGTTATTTTAAGCCCGATTTTAAGCATAGCTAATTATGTTTCTGCTCGTGTTTCTGTTGTTTTTTAGTCAAAAAAGTGTCAAAATCAAAATAGGGCACACGGGACGGGTATCAATATCCACAAAGAAAATGAAACAGTCACTGTAGGCATAAAGAGTCTAGGTCTGATAATGACAATTCAAAAATATTCAAAATAATGTATTAGTATGTTATAAATCATGTTAATACATAATTTCGCTCATACAATAATGATCCGGCCAACATGGCCAAAAATAGCAATAAAGCCAAACCAACCCAACACAAGTTATCAACGAAATATTTGCATACAAACCTTACGGTATAGCAACTAGACACATATGTCCGATAGATTTGCAAACGAGGTTGGTCTGGTCTAAATGATATTTAGTTTTGTTAGAAATTGACAATTGGTTCACATCCAGGGTACGTATACATTTCCTCCTAAATTTAAAACATGCAATGCAAAGTTCAAAAATAATACCTCATGTCTCATGTTAATACACAGCAAATTATATTTTCTGGTGGAAGTAAATTCAACTTAGACCAGGTCTTAGTTCAGACCTGAACCTTTTATTCTATATATTTCAAGTTGCCTTGCTTTAATTCCCGACCCTGCCGAGAAAGAGTACCATCTTACCGTTATTATATGTAAAGGTATAAATAGAAGTCAAAATTGAGAAATGTGACATTAAAAGCTAGTTGCTATATCATGGCTCTTTTCATCTGACATGCAATTGTGACACCTCTTAAATCTCATGAAAACAATACGGCACTTTGGGATTAATTACGGAATAAAAGGTCGGTAAACAAGCAAAAACAATTGCTTATTTTTGAGTCTTCAGAAAGATGAGGTCGGCAAGAATGCCAAACAGAGTGACACCGATGCATAATTTGGAAACGCACTGTCGGCCTTGTGAAACTTACGCCGGGTCTTTTTTCTGGTTAATATTACGACATGTGTATCATCTTTCGTTCCGACTCAAGACATTTGAGTATTATGAATTGCGTGTCATGTTGCAGCGATTCATGTCATCTTCCCTCGTTACATTTTGTCATCTACCCCCTTTTGCTTGTGCTATTTCATCCATAACGGGACATGAGGGGCAAGGCTTACTTGCTTCTTACTTCATGGTTTAATACCATGTCTTCATTAGCCCTCTCTATGCTGATGTCGAATGCAGACGACATGTGAAAAATGTCAAAAGAAATTTAAAAAAATGTCAAATGGAAAGTTTTCATTACCATATTCAGATTCAGCAAGAAAATAGCTTTCAATTGAGTACAAACAAGCCTAGTATTGCTTTAGTAGTTCCTGAGATAGCCCCTATGAATATGAGAAAATACTATTTTGTACACTAAAATTGCAGCTAGCGTGTAAAGTATTAAAAATGAAAGATTAAAGAAAAACAGGGTTTTGTTGATTGGATTTCGTAGCATTCAAGTTGACATCATGATTGAAATACTAATCTTCATTAACCTAACACGAATAGTTGGAATAATGAAAAAGTTCAAGTATGCGAAACTCTTGCCGCTTTGATGACATCAGAAAAATCATGTTAGAGTAAGACAGTTGATCTTCCTTTCTTTTCATCTTTTTTTCATAATGATGTGCAAATTTGTAAAAGGTGAACAACATTAATAATAAAAAAAGGGAAAAGGTTTAGTGGTTCTATTGTATTTCAAAAATACAATATTACTTAGTAGGCCTATCTGTAGGATAGAGTACGAATAGAGCAGTAACCATAACAAGGTATATTTGTAAAAGAAGTCGAAAAGGAACTTCGAATTGAGATTCGAAATACCAATGACACATCCATCAACACAGCTCCACACCAACGTGATCACCCACAAACTTATACTTATAATACCCCTCACCCACCCACACCGCATCCCCTATACACGGGTTGTGTGCGTACCCACCACCCGTACGCCCCACACACCTTCATCCAACATTACAACTTTTACTCAAGAATCACTATGCATATCTGATACGCATCTATAACTGCATGAAAATGATGATTTCATTAAATGCACCAGACTTATTTGTCTCCCTCCTCCCCTCCGCAAAAGTCCCCACAGCATCCATTTGAGCTGCAGCTGTACCGCCTGCAAGACTGCGAGGGCCTTCTGACAAAACAGACTCGGTCACTAACACCAGGTTTACCAAATAACATTTTTTACTTCGGTAAATAAAAGATAGCTGCAGAGTGGCTTATACAGATGCCAATTTTTCTTATTCCTTTCCCTTTAGAATAAATCCTCTTTATGAAGATCCACACAGACTTATCACATTCACAATACTTCAAATATGTGTAAAAATAGAAAGATGTTCAATTAAATCCATATTAAACAGGAAAGAAATAACATAATTAACGACTAATTAACTCAATTATTTATGTATATTCTAAATGAAATTGTACGACAATAATTATCCTCACAGGCGCATTTGTATGCTGCCGAGCTTAAAGGTACACCCTATGGTACAAACCAAATTTCATACTTGTATCTGTGATGTCAATCTAAACTAAATATTAACTATTTCATGTATTTCAAATTGAGTCAAATCGTTACTTAAGTACTAGAAGAATTGATAATATCAGAGTTGGAGTGATACGTGTGTTTGCTTTCTTTCATCAAAACTTTCAAGTTAGCTTCTCAAACATTTGATTGCAAGAACAACTGCAAGAAAATAAAACTTAATTTCCCAATTTCAACAAAACACACCATCATTATCTTTGAATAGTGTCTTCAATGTCAATGTCATCTACAAACATAACCAGGTGAAATAAAACGTCAGAAGCAGTTTAAGCCAACCATGGAATCATTACACTCTATTATTACTTTTATCCACATATTCTGCTTTTTTCTATCTACTGTAGAAGGCAAACAGACTTAGGGTTCGCTATCAGCCAAAGGTTCAAGCAAATAATGAAAATGATTGGAATATTAAGGTAGTTCAAGGTTGGGCAAGCTGTATTATTGGTGCATCAAAAAATCTGCTTTGCCTTTGGCTTGTCCCCCTCCTATTAAATCTTCTCTCCCTCCTCTGAAGATGAGAACCCATGGGTGATGCACCTGTCTCGACCATATGAGAGAATTTCTTTAACACCGGGATAGAGTCGCAGTTACTTACAAAACCACCAGGTACTACATTCATTAAACAGGTTTTTGGCATATGTCGTAACTAGTGTATCTGCGTTGTGGACCAAAAACAAGTTCATTCTATAACATATTTATTTTTCCACATTAATTTGTAGTCAAGACTTAAAATAAGAACCCAGTTTTTTTTTACATTACAAGTGACTCGGTCTTCAAAGTGAAGATTGTGAAACATATAACAAATTTGTAGTCGAAGCAAAACTTGTTTAATTTACCAAATGTGAAGTTGCTGAAACATATGTAGATATTAATTTGGTGTTTGTTTACTATAAACATAATAAAACCGTTTTCCAACAGAAACCAAGTTTACTTCTTCGTGATGTGATGAATTAAGTGGATTGGCTGCGTAATTTAAGAGTTAAATTTCGATTTCCTTGAGACGAACAGAATCAAAATGTATTTTAGCATAATAATGGTTAAATCGTGATTTGAAATTTTTATCGAAGTGGCGCTTTGGGAGGGAGAAATTAATTGTATGGTTTCCCCTTCCCGAGTTATACGAGCGACCAGCTCATTAAACCATGGCTAGGTTGAGCTCATGTTTTTCTCTTATACATCAAGACCCTTCAAGGGGTCCACAGAAAGAAATTAACGATAAGCGCTTTGTTGGTAAGTGCGCGTGATCGGAGATCCATAATTCGCAATATATGTTTAATCGTGTGGCTGTGACTCAAAGCGGACACTTTTACATAAGCAACTGGTCAACAAAGAACGGGACGTGACGGGCAAAACGTCCAGTATACCCAAATTCGACCACTAAGTCTCATCTTTCGACTTATTAGCGACGTGTTTGGACGCGTAGGATAAACAAGACATTTTAGCAATAACAATATTGTGTTCATAGAGGTATCCAAGGTTGATTATAAGATGCACTAGGGGAGTATTACAAGAACTTTAAGTGTATAGATAAGGCTACGGATGTTTGAAGATTTGTACAAGGCTTCCTTAGACAGCACCAATGTAAAAGAGCTTAGCCAAACTCATTGTCTGTAACTGACACAGTCATTTAAGTATTAATGAAATACCTGTATCATAAATTCTTAACAAGAACCTGATGAAGATGAGGTTGTGCATGTTATTTTATTCTTACCGTGCGCTTAATGTATAATATGTTAGACATGCCCTACACGTGACTATATCATCAAATACGAGACCAGAATTCGCCACATAAATCCGAAGGGGGAAACTGAATTTTAATCAGATATTCTGCCGTTATTCAAATTGGTAATCAAGACTAAGTCAACAGCCCGGGAAGGGTCAAGTACGGAATCAATTCTTATTATGTAAGGGGGAACACTAACAAGCCACAGAGGGCATTGTCCGATATACCCAAGTGTTTTACTGCTCTTCATCATTAATTTGCCTATACCTTCCTCTTTCGCACTCTTCGCTTAAATAGTAGCAAAAACAAAGACATTTTAAATAGATCAGTGCATCCGTACTGCCTGTTACCCTAAAATCATAGCATTAGTAATTTATACCTCCGGGCTGGTCTCTCGTCTTCAGTAGATCGTGTTGTAGATGACCTTACACCAGACCAAGTACAAACCAGTACTGACAGTGTTGATCTGGCTTGGCCTAAAGGTTGTACTGCACAGATCCGGGGGACTCACTAAATTAAATATAGACATATAGTACTACATTTTGCTCTCTACTTGGTCAATCATGTTGAACCATTTGCCTCCTATTTTAAGAAAATTTACAGAAACAAACTATTTCCGGACAGCTTTCCAGAACGTGTTGTTGGTTTTGACCTTGTTTTGCTAAAAGAGGTCATATCTGTTTGCCTCTGATTTTCAGATGCCGGCAAAGTATCCCTGCCCAGAATGCAGGTGAGTATCCTCCCCGGGCACGGATACCATCCTACTGACCTTCAAAACCACTTGTTCGATTATCTGTATTAGTGGCGTCAACATCAATTTCTCAAAGTTTATTTTGTGTAAAAACAAGGGTTACAGGGCAAGCAGTTTATTCAATTGTAAATACTCCCTTCATATATGTCTCATATCTGTACTAATATGCGCGTACATATTTTTGCATATTATGGATGGATAGCCTCTGTCTCCAGATATGATTATATAGCGTTTTTGATTCTCTGCTTTTTGTGTAGCTTTTTGCAGCGTAATTAAATATTATTGAGATGAACAACTGGGTAGTGTCGCTCAATATCCAATGGGGGACAAAAACGATTTTAAATTTTTAAATTGTATTATAAAAAAAACCTTAGACGTTTCGAAAACTCAAGCTTTTGTATCAAGAGAAACAAAAGCAAGCTCTTATAGTTAAATGATAAGTACGTTTTTGCTTACAATACTTATATTTCAAACCAACTTACTACAGTGTAAGATTATATATTTCTTGTCTTCTTCTGCGTTATTACTTACAGTTAACTTCAGGTAATAATGATTCAAATGCCAAGGACTTGTAATATGTTAAAGCAACATTAATGAAGTCATTTAACATCTTAGTAATTAATAGTAAGCATGGCGTCACGCTTGGATATTAATACGCTGGTCGTGCACATTAGGAATCATTATCGTGTCCATATGAAATATATCATTTGTTTGTGCTTGCATCCTCTTCAAGTCTCCGTTGTTATAACATAAATAGCAAAGAAAATTTCATATCCACAGCACGACTGGTGTAAATGAGCATTTATATTTTGCGGTGGATTCTTGTTGTTGAGCATCTCTTAACGATGCCAAACTGACAAGATTAGAAGCAATTCGGCACCTGCAGAAGTTGATGAGAGCCGTAGTGATATGCATTATCTAAATTTGGTGTAATAAAGCTGGTGATAGTGACCCATGGCTGTTGTATGTTGAACATTTTGCATCCTCCACAAATACAAATCTGACCACATGTGAAAACACAAACACGTATTTGCATTGGTATACTATATTGAAATTATACCTTCTTTTTTATTTTCAAAAGGCTATGAGGAATGGATCCGGTGTCATGAATCGTAACTTCTTAGACACGCTATGCTACGCATCAGTTGTTTCATAGATCTTACCGTTTATTCCGTGCTAGTTCTATTAGGCCGGACCCCTCGTTTCACAGGACGCTCAGTTTCATTACACCGGTATACCACATTTGAAAGTTCGCCAATCTTAATTGGATTAGATAGATGTACATCCAACTGAATGTTGCCGCTGGATGTTGTTCCGGCCTGAATTTCCGTACCGCCTTATCGGATGGGAAAAGTTGTTGTTGAACTTTACCATATTGTTTGACAGTTTAGCATGTTTAGTAGTGACTAGAAAGCCTACCAACTTTTCTCGTGTTGTTTAGCACTGTAGATAGAACTAAACTATCTCAAAGACGGCTTCTGCATGTTGTTTTAAGAAGAAAACAACATTGGAAAAGATGTAGCAGTTTAAAGACCCCTTGTTGAACTTTACCAAATTTTGCATTCCTTATTTTAGAATGAACCCACATAAAATGTTCTTGGTATTTAAAAACATCATGAGGGGAAACATCTTAAGTAGCCAGAAATGACTTTTTATTGAAGAATTTTTGTTGTTA
>JAUMTS010716124.1:0-12288 GCA_032273385.1 Ophiopholis aculeata | reverse complement strand
ATCTCACAAAAGTCAAAGGTCAGACTGATGCGCTCCTTGGTCATATCCATATTCCTGTATGCATGTGAGTCATGGACCTTGACAGCTGATATAGAGAGAAGAATTCAGGCGACAGAGATGAGAGGTTTTCGCAAACTCTTTGGCATCTCCTGGGGGCGCGGCTGAAAAATATATATTTGAAATCAGCGTATGGGTGCTAACAAATGATGCTCGTTAGTCAAGTTAGCTCAATTGATACACATATTGCATGTATACACTGCGTCACTGCGTCACAACCTGTGTCACTGTCTTGTTGTACGGCTGCGAGTCATGGATTATATCTTAAGACATGGACAACAAAATCAACTCATATTGCACATCCTGCTATCGCATTATGTTGAACATCAAGAGGATAGACAAAGTACCAAATGCTACCATCTACATTCTGACAGAGACAGCGCCCCTGGATTCGTCAACTGAAATTCATAGGCCATGTATTCCGCTTGCCTGATGATGAGCCTGTCAGAGAGTATGCATTGTATGTCTTAATTCATGGTAAGAGGAAACCTGGAAGGCAACGAACCTTGTCAGACCCACGCCTCTCTGTACAAGCTACCTGTTCAATTATCGAAGCGGATACTCTATGAATATATCGTGGTGATCCATCGCAGCGCCCTCTATAATATGCCACAAAGGCTTCACTTTGGCACTACAGCTCCGTAGGGCCCGACCCATAAGCAGCGATCTATCACTGCGCCCTCGTACTCAACAACCGTAAATTTCGGGGTGAACATGTTATCGAGCTGTTGAGTACGAGAGCGCTGTGATAGATCACTGCTTGGTTCGGGATACTGAGCGGTAGTGTTAAAGTGAAGCTTTTGTGACCTTATATAGAGGGTGCTGCAATGGATCAGCACTATATATTCAAGTGCTACGTGATGACGTCATCACACGCGTCTCCCAGTATTTAAACTCCATGACCTTGTTCACTAAATACACCCAGTGTCTTCTGGGAGATATGGACAGAATGCTGAATAACAGTCAGTTGTCAGCAATGGCTCTAGATCGCCATAGCTAAAGGAAACTCGTAGTCGCCTGCTCCGCAGCCGAATGATGCTGATGAAGCACCCTAAACAAGCTCCAAAAGTGATTGGTTTGAGTCCGAGCCAAGGAATATTGTTTAAACATGATTATATTGATGATTATAGGGGACACCGAATGAAGCCTGATCCTATACAATTAAAATATTCAACTTATTATGCAATACAAACGAAGTACTTATGTATGTATGTCGAAACTCGAAAGGTTAAGGGTATTAATGCCTTGCAATGCCTGACCTGGTGCCCCTTTTCCTGGGTGCCCGTGGGTTTGCCAACCCAAAGCCCACCGGAGTTACGCCATATTTGCCATTATACAGCCAATGTCACAAACAAAGTCTTATCTGTAATATCATAATTTATATTTCTAACATAATCAACCATACAAATAGAATCATAGTAAAAATAAATATGTTTGTAGACGATCAATCACTGAGCTTACTTTAGACAGTTTCATGTTAATCTTTTTCATATCAGTGGGTGGTAGTCATATTATAAAATAAACTTGAATTTACTCAATTTCCTTGCAGTTGAATTGCTTTACACTGCCTAATTCAAATTGAAAAAGTAAGTTCCCTCGTTACCAACATCAGTCAAAGTCGCCGGAATAATTCCTTTCCCTAAGGGGATTTGTATTAAGATTTGATTACTGAGTCATAATTATAACAATAATAATTGTTTTTCTTCAAAGAGCTAACCGAACCCGTTAGCTCAGACGGAAAGGACGCGGACTGCTAATCTGGTGACCTTGATCGATCGACGCGGTTCGAATCCAGCCAGTGTCTAAGTGTGCGGACAATCGGGGAGCTAGTCAGTGTCTTAATTGCTTCTAGGGCTGCGCTGACCGTGAGCTGCAATAAACCTTAGACTTCCCAGGAAGTCAATGTAGTGTAAATTGGGCACAATGATTAGCGCGGAATAACAAAGTCAAGGAGGCATAGTGCACTATAAATCACCTTGCATTATTATTATTATTAAGATCGTCCCTCCAGTATATATTAAGTAAAGGCTTAAACAGAAGCATTACAAATATTCGTTCTGGAATACGGCCAATATTGTGTGTTTTAAGCGTGAACTTCCGTAATGCCTTGAGAATATTACTGAGTCATAATTATAACAATAATAATTGTTTTTCTTCAAAAATCCGGGAACAAAAGGGGAAACACCGTCGACGTCCCGCTAGTTTATTTTTAACATCAAATTTCAGAGGTGTGTGTGGGGGGGGGAGGGGCATTCAATATTGGATGACGCATCATGCTTCAATCCACAGCTCAACCAAACAAGGGTCTCCCCTTTTTGCGGAAACTTGTCACGGAAAGACCAACTCCTTTAAGGCAGAGTACCACTGAAAGACACCTACTTGGAGTAGACCGACGGAGCTGAGTCGTACGTCACATTCATATTTAAGTGCCCCCGGCATTATCGATCTGGGAGACTGAAGCTGGATTTATGAGACAAGGTAAATTAAATTCGTAGCTGGTGGGCAGTTGGCGGTGGTCGGGCCATCAGTGTTTCAAAACGCTTGCGTTTCGAGTATAAATCAAGCTTGAGGTAAAAAAGGGAAAAAGTATATGCGCTGCCACCATGGTTACGGTCCAAATGGTGGATGACACAGGATGACGTTAGGTGTGCTGCATTGTTTTGTTTTTGTTGATGTTAAAAAATAGTAAGTTATGGGTAAGATAGCGGGTCCTACCCAGGCTATTCCAACTGACAAGCAATAATCAGACGGATGGACCAGTGTAGTGAGTGTAGTATTCGGGAAAAAATGAACATTTAGGATGATCAACATTCGGAATATTACACCTAAGTTAGGAATAGCACACCTTAGGAATAGTACATACACCTTCACAATGTTAAAGGGACCACATTTTGCGGTTTGAGCACAAAGTTCTAAATATTTCAAGCGTGTTGTTCAATTGTAACATTATATGTTATCCATGGGTTAAATGAATGATATAACAATAACTTGCCTACGCATGGCTTGAGAACAATACCAAATCGTAAGCGCCATGAACCCGGCCATGAAGAAGCATGTACTTTATTTGGGGTGCACTCTGAAATCATTTTAGTGCACAACTGTGAGGCAGGTGGCTTGATTAGCTGGCGCACATGCAGCTTTATTTGTGGATGTCGTTGAATGGAAATACTTTGATCTGATTACTGTAAGTAAACCAACAATTGGTTAAATAAATCATTATGTTCCAGATTCATTTAAACCTTTCGAAAGCCCGGCAAGGGGATTTAAAAAGATGCTTGAAGAGACCAGGGGAAACACACACATTGACAACATATTTAAAGGCGGTTGTATGATCCGAGTTTAAAAAAGTACTCGTATTGTTAAACTTTTTGAGATTTTGTTATCAACAGATTGCTTACATTTTTTTCACAACCTATGTAAAATTGTACAATGATTGTGTTCCATTTGGAAATGTGTCTACTTGAACAATGAAAAGCTAACACCGCTGCAAATAAGCCAAACATCTATTCGCGGGCATCTTTTTTATTTCAAAATTGTTTAACAGATTAACATAAAATATCAGATTTTGAGTTCTGGAGCGCTGATTTTCTAGAAGAAACACCTATTTTGAAAATTGGACCGTGCACTTTTTAAGGCTGCATGACAGGTAAAAACACTTACAAGTTGATTTAGTGATACCGGAATGTTTTGGTAAACAAAACAATGGTTAATAAATACCCAAACTAGAGGCATAATGTTTTTATTCTAAGCATGGAATAGTAGTTCTATATCCATGTTCCAAGTGATACTATATTATAGAAAAGTTTGGACAGCGTCCATTTACCGAAATAAGCTGATATATTGATCATGATCTTTTATTGTTGATCTCTTCCTTGTTGTGGTCCGATATAAATTCCATTAAAGTAGCCTTGTCATGTCGAAAACAGCGTGGTCATTTACGTTACATCAATAAACTTCATTTCCCCCAAAACACGAGAGGTAAATGTAATTCTAACAGAAAAACTAAAGCAGTTATAAACATGGGACCCTTTTTACAATACATAATTCACATACATTAGACAACACATTACAATAAATCTGAAAATTATCTTAACTTGTTCAATGTAAAAGCTCAACGGTTTGATTTGTGAACAATCTTATGCCTGTAATCTGTTGTCCGATATCGTTTCTCTGGAGGTGCCGAATCATTTTTACCTGGCATTTAGATTTTGAGGCTAACATCGGCATCAAAATTGTGATTTCCAGTAAAGCAAGTATTAAACATAATTATATTCGTTTTGGAATACGGCCAATGGGTGTCTAGCGTAAAATTCCGTAGTGGCTGAGTCATAACTATAACAATTATTATAGTTTTGTCCTTTAAAATCCGGGAACAAAAGGGGAAACACCTACGATGTCCCGCTGATTTATTTAAACATAAATCAAATTTCGACTCTTTCTGGTCGGGGGGGGGGGGGTCAATATTGGGTGACGCACCATGCTCCATCAAACAACTGTCACTCTTTTTTTGTGGCAGCTTGTCACGGAAAGACCCTCTAATTAAGGGCAATGTAACACTGAAAGACAATTACTTCGGTGGTAGGTGACCGACAGAGCTGTTACGTCACATTCAAATTAAGTGTCCCATCATTAATGATCCTGCTGCCACGGAACAAAGGTGACTGAAGCTGAATTTATAATCGTCCGAAAATAGTAGAACTAGTAGTACAGTGCCGTCTCTACACGAGCGACGGTTAGAGTTTGAGTGTAAATTAAACATTAATTCCGCAGCTGGTGAACAGGTGCCGGGGGGGTACTTATATTTTGTTAAGTCGGGGGAGGCTCAAAACTCATACCCATTTTAAGGGTCATTTTGGCAGAAAAGGTACCTATTTCTGAGGATTTGTCTTCATAAATAGACGAGCCCTGGAAAATTTGGGGTTTTAAAACTTGACCCGTTTGCGGGAAAACTGGACCCATCTTACGGATTTTCCACCAGAAAATCATACCCCATGTTTAGTGATTTTTTGCAAAAAAGTCACCCATTAGAGCGGCACATCCCCGTATACCCTAGTAGGAGAGTACCTCCCGGGGACAGGTAGTCTGATCATCAGTGTTTCAAAATGCTTGCGTTTCGAGTATGAATCAAGCTTGAGGGGTC
This sequence comes from Ophiopholis aculeata, assembly GCA_032273385.1. NCBI lineage: Eukaryota > Metazoa > Echinodermata > Ophiuroidea > Amphilepidida > Ophiactidae > Ophiopholis > Ophiopholis aculeata. Next base: position 7,091 of record JAUMTS010716124.1, on the reverse strand, counting down.
CGGGTACTCAGGTCAAAGTCCCTGCGCTGTCACCATGGTAATGGTCCAAATGGTATATGACGCTAGGTGTGCTTTGGTTAACAAATAGTTTAGTTAAACCATGAAATTACTCTGGTATATTTCATGGTTAAACTAACAAGTTATGGGTCCTACCAAGGCTGTTCCAACTGACCAGCAAGAATCAGATGGATGGATGGACCCCGGAGGATGAACTAGTGTAGTGAGTGTAGTTTTCAAAAAAAATAAGAACATTCAGGATAATTATAATTCGGAATCTTACACCTAAGTTAGGAATAATATACACCTTCAAAATAATGCAGGGACCCACATTTATATTGTTTGATCACAACATTTTAAATACTTCAAGCGTGTCGTTCAATTGTGACACTATAGTTTATTCAGGGGTTAACAAAATGAAATAATAATGGGTTAATGAAATAATATAACAATAAATTGCATACGCAGGGCTTGAGAACAGACCCGAGCTTAAACACCCTGAACCCGGATATGAAGTGGTAGTAACGTATTTGAGGTGCGCTTTGAAATCAATGTAATGTACAACTGCAACTGTGAGAATAAGCTGGTGTACATGTTGCTTATATTTGTGGATGTCGTTGGATGGAAATTATTCGATCAACTGCGGGATCAACTGTAAGTAAACCAACAATGTTAACTAAACAATTATGTTCCAGATTCTTTTAAATCTTTTAAACTTGAAAGGTGATTAAAAAAGATGCTTGAAGAGACCCGGGCAAGAGACACATTGACAACACATTTAAAGGAGGTTGTATGATCCCAGCTCACAGTTTAAAAAATAACCCGTATTGTTAACATTTTTGAGATTTTGTTATCAACAGATTACTTACATTTTTTTTTCATAACCCATGTAAAATTGTACAACTGGATTGTGTTCCATTTGAGAGAGAACTAATAGTGAGACTGTGTCTACTTGAACAATAAAAAGCTTACACATAATGTACAGGCAGTTGCATATAAGCCAAACATCTATTAACGGGCATCTTTTTATTTCAAAATTGTTTAACGGATTTACATGAAATATCAGATTTTGAATTCTGGAGCACTGATTTTTCAGAAAAAACATTGTTTTTTGAACATTGGACCGTGCACCTTTTAAGGCTGCATGATAGTAAAAACACTTACAAGTTGCTTTGGTGATACCGGGATGTTCTTGTAAAGAAAATAACGGCAACTAAATACCCAAACCAGAGGCATAATGTTTTTATTCTAAGCATGGAATAGTAGATATATTTCCATCATCATAGAAATCCAAGTTGCTGCTGGTCTTCCTCTAGGTCTTTTAGTGGGTCTAAGTGATTCCACTAGTGCTTGAAGTGCATGTGTGCTTTCTGGAAGTCTGTATAAATGTCCAAGCCACCTGAGACGTCTGTGTTTGATAGTCATGCTCCAGTTTGTTTCACATGTAATTGCCTTTAGTTTTTCATTGCTGATGGTGTATTGCCAGTGTATATTTAAAATTCTCCTCAATAGATTTCTTTGAAAGATGTCAATTTGTTAGGATTTAAAAATAGATAACTTTACTTAACATGCTTAAGCGACTGTAACTTTTGAATGCCTGGATCGATTCAAAATTTTAAAATGCATCCATAATATGATTTGTTTCTTTATATTCAGCTGTCTTATATTTGTTTGCACCCTCAGTAAATGGCAAATAGTTTTTAAAGCAAAAACATATCTGGATAGTACCACTTTATTGTACATATAGCTAAGTTGTATTATCTGTACAAAAATCACACTTATACTTTATAATAATACTACAGATATGTTACATTAGTGGTAACTGTATATTTTTATCCATTCCCTTCATTGATTAACTGTATTTTTATCACCTTATTTAGTTTTTTTGCCAGCGTTTTTTTACTTCTCATTTTTGTATGATACTTATTATATTATTGTAACAATGGGGTACCATCTGCTACACGCCTAGCGTTTTAGAAGGCATCCTCATCTCTTACTTATACTTATAGCTGTAATTTGTTTGTTTGAGATAGAAAAAAGATTAAATGATTGATTGATAACTTATTTTTCAATAACATAAACAGATTAATGTTGTTTTAATTTGGGAACTTTGCCTTAATAAAATTTAAAAAATATGCATTAAAAAAGCTCAAAAATTATGCAAATGCTGTTCTTTTTTCGCAAATACTTTGAAAAATAAAATTAAAATTGACAAAACCCTAAGTAGAAAAAAGCTCGATTATGAATGCCTGGATCGATTAAAAACATTCAAACTTCTCATGAAAATTAATTTAACAGCTCATGTATTGAAGTAACTTATTTGTCAATACGATAAACAGATTTTACTCATTTAGTTAAACTATTTTCTGACTCATGCTCTATATGTAGTCAATTATGTATATTCCTGAAAGATATCTACAAACTCGCTTGGTTTACATTTTGAAAGAGGTTGTTTACCAACCTGTGCAATGGGTATCGAATGAATTTTATTTAATGACCGTGGATAGTTTATATTTGGCTTAGTTAAACAGACTAACGGTAACAAACAAAAAAGCTGGAACTGAACTAAACTGAACTGAAAAGGGAAAACAACCTGGCCGTGGTTCCCAACAGGATTATACTTGGTACGCCTGCTAGTCAGAAAATATATAAAAGGATATATTGACGATATTTGGGGTTCATATCAGCATACTCTTTGCGTGTTTTTTTTAAATTAAAGGCGCCTCTGATTTAGGAACTTAAAATTTAGATAAAATGAACTTTTATTAGAGTTTGTATTGTAAATGATTCATTATAGCTGAAATACATATTGAGTAAGAAAGGTGTCATTATTCATTACGTCATTAAGCCATTTAGGGATTGTCAGTTGTTAATGTTAGGCCCTATACATGTGTAACGCTGTCCCTCTTTGGGATTGAGCACTTTGTGACTATCTCTTTATAGAGGCCAATCCTAGCACCGTCTGGTTTGTGTCACTATAGATATTGTATATATTGCAATCTACTTGACTACTTGGGTTTGTAACACAACCAGATAATTACTATATGTCGACTGACGATCTCTTTTCGGATGAAACTCAGAGTAACGACACCTTTACCGGACGTTCCATACTTTGACATTTTATAATTCACTCTCCCTGTTTAGGATTGAGCAGTGTAACTCCAAAAACCTCCAAGATAGCCAAACTTGTAAATAAAATCCAAACTTGTAAATATGTTGTTAATGTTAAATTAATAAATAAAGACGGAATAAATTTGGTAGCAGCCATACACGGGCACGGAGGGTTTATTACTCGTAATATTTGTTTAGGCAGAACAGATTTGAGTAACAGCAACGTTGCAATTCATCATGTCAATTGTGTTTATTGTCAAGCTGTCGCCCACAGGGTTCATATCGGGACGCTGAACGCAATTACAAAGAGTACGGGAAGATATCATTACAAATATTGTTAAAATTTATGAAATAAGTTATATATATATAGAAAAGTAAAAAAATGGATACAATTAACACTGTAAAAGTGCTTAAGCGGATCCATTTGGACCCAACATTTCGTTTTTCGCGTCTCCCTTTAAAACGCAAACATATTTTACGCCCATTTTTATGTAATTGACTAACTTTATATTCCGCAACTTTTGGTGGGAAAAAAAGATCACCCGTGTCTTTTTCAAAATGGCGGCCATTTATTAACATTTTTGAGTTAAGTTTTGAAAACCATGTTTTGCCCCTAAAATCTCATGGAATATTTCTTTTCAAATTTTATTTCAGCAATGTAAATTTACTTATGTTCTTTTATTATTTTGAGCCAAATATTATAGAAAAATTCATTCGGGAAATTTTTTTTTTTTATTTTCCCGATTTTTTTTTATTTTTCCAAATTAAAATCGGTATTTTTTCCGACATTTTGGAAAAGGGAAAGCAATTTGCATTACTTCCTTATTTTTTGGTAGTCTAGAAGTACTCTATATCAGTGACCCGAGTCTCACTGACAAATTTATCCGTGAAAGTACTTTTTACAGGGGGGTCCATTTCGACCACCTTATGCACTAACGGTAACAAATGACCTTATGAACTTAAGTGTTAAAGGCTTGCAAAAAATGGCAGATTGCAATTGAGTATAAGCTGGATAATGTGAAAAAAGGCTGAATGGCGCAAAATAAGAAATTCCTTTAAAATCGGAAAGAATAAATAATTAAATAAATAAATAAATAAATAAATAAATAAATAATTAAGTAAATAAATAAATAAATAAATAAATAAATAAATAAATAAATAAATAAATAAATAAATAAATAAATAAATAAATAAATATATAAATAAATAAATAAATAGATAAATAAATAAATAAATAAATATACAAAAAAACTACACAAACAAACAAACAAACAAACAAACAAACAAACAAACAAATAAATAAATAAATAAATAAATAAATAAATACTCTAATAAATAAATAATAAAAATAAATAAATAAGTAACTACGCTAATAAATGATTCAAACAATCAATCAATCAATCGATAAATAATTACTACCAAATCCCAATCTGACGGCCTTGGACAAGACTCATTTTGAGGTGCTGTGATGAGTATGAGTGCTTATATAAGTTTATGCATGACGTATAATAATATATCGTGAATAAGGCTGACTACTAAAATCTGTTCAACAAAAAGTTTGCTGCAACCTCTAGATATGATTTGGTCGCCAGTGTTTTATTGGCTTTCTGTTAACAAAGGTTGACAATATTAGATTGAATATACTACATCGCGCCCTATTCACGGGAGAGGTACTGTACCTGTTCAAATCCATATTTAACATCAAGTCAATAATCATGCTTCGTCGTGGACTAGCATGTGTTCCCACGGCACGGCCAACTAGGACAAACAAAAACACAAACTATGGTCGGGTAGTCACAAAATTGGAAAAAGGCCAAAACCATTGCGTCGATTTTAATCACGTCTTTTTCACCTTACAAACGTATTGAAAGCAACGATTAAACTTAATACCAGGACACATTAGCAGAACAATTGTGAACTTGGTGATACAAGAACCACAATTGGAACGAATTCTTATATTGAGTCACTGAACACAAAAACACCATTAGCCGAAATTTAATCAAAGATGGCCGCCAATGAATGATGAAAAAGTTTGGATGGATAAAATAGCAAAAAACCTCGCTCTTGGCCCCTCTAGGTCACGAAAAACAACTATTACCAAGATGTCCGTCTTTTTTCAAAATGGCCGCCACTAAATGACAAATATGATCGTTACTGAAGTTAAAACGGTAATACAAGGACCAAAAGTGGTACTAAAATAAAGCATGACCTTTAGATTTCTTTGTTATTTCATTTTTACTTTGATTATGCCACAAAATGAACACAACCTTTATGTTCACCTGACCCTGCCCACTGATGGCGAGTAGGTTTGAAAGTGCAAAATTAATATGTAGAGGAGAAAAATAAATAACTATGCCACAATGTTTAAATTCATTCCTTTATTCACTGTCCGTTTTCTTAATTATTTCAATAGGACAATCCTGCAACGGAAGTGCTAAAACATTGGGCAGTTTGCCTAGTAGCTCTGCTGTCGGATTATGGAAATCCGTAAGCGGTATGCCGTTTCCCTGATATTACTAACTGTAGTTGTGGGGCTAACAACATCTCAAGCGGTGTTTGGAGGAAATATCTACGAAGATGTTACCCTTCATGTGTCGAGCAGTCCTTATATTGTCAACAGCAGCATCATCATAGAAAGCGATGTAACACTTACAATTGAACCAGGAGTTGAGCTCAGATTTGAACCAGGTGTGGGCATCAATGTCAATGGTTCTTTAGTAGCCAATGGCTCAGAAACTATGCGCATTACATTCACATCTACTCAATCGACAGCATCTCAAAACAACCCATACTCATGGCATGGCATTTCTTGGGAGGCAGGCGCTGGGATTGTTACCGAAGATGTTGATTTTATACCTACGACTCGATCAACATCCATTCTCAATTTCGTTGATGTAAGTGCAGCTGGAGCCCTATTTGCGGAGGGTAGCGTAGAAGATGAAACTTCGCTGCAATTCTCCGGTACCGGTCCTGCTCTTAGTGCTGTAGGTGTTGCTCCACCGCTTTGCAACGTACGTGTCATCAACAACTTTGGTCCAGGTATTCATTGGCAAAATATTGCCGTTACTGCAAAAGTTTATGACTGTGAGATAAACAATAACACTGGCGATGGTTTGTCGTTTACATCAGATGGAATTGGACGGTTAGATATGGACGGTTGTTCTGTTGAAAATAACATCGGTAACGGAGTCTTCACAACGTGGTCAAGAGTGGACGATACCTTGGATATTCCACGCTTGCCATTTTGCTCTCCACCAATGGACATATACGATCATGTTTACCTTGAACATTCTTCCTTTACTCAAACTCAATGTACACAGGTATGAATTTTAAACAAAACAAACCCTTGATAACACAAAGTTAAAGAGGTTCCACTAAAATGGGAAAATAATAATAAAAATAATAAAACTATTAAGAAGAAGACTTCGGGTTATGGCGAATTTTTAAAGTGCTCTAAAACAACTTTGGTCCAATTTCACTGATTTTGCCTTCCCAATTCAGTGTTTTCCTTAAACAGTTCACAATAGATTAAAAACGAACAGCTTGACACTTTTGAAACCGAGGCACAAATTAATTATTTGTGATTTCAAGTGCTTTCATAAGCTTGTATTTATCTTCATGTATGACTCTAACAGAAGTGCACTTTTGTTGTATACAAGACAACTTCAAAATTGGTAATTAACGAAACTGACTTAAGACTTTTAAAACGTTTCTAAACCCATAAAATCACACTGTCTATTGTTGTATGTTTCAGGTTGGTTTAAGGGGTCTCCAACTAGTTGGTGGTTTTTTACCGTAAATTATCAAATCGAATTTTTCATTCCTTATTTTAGTTTAAACCCACATAAAATAATCTTGGTATTTAAACAAAATCATGACGGGTAACTTCTTAAGTCATCAGAAACGACTTTTCAATGAAGATTTATTTGTGTGAAAGTACAACATGGCGTCTTCAAAGAAAACTAGTTTTTGTCGTGTTTTTA
>JAUMTS010715902.1:0-12294 GCA_032273385.1 Ophiopholis aculeata | reverse complement strand
CTACTCAGGGAAGAAATCGTCTATTCTGATTGGGTAAGATTATAGAAATAATAAGGGGAACTTGTTCTTAAATGGACTGGGGCCTTCTTAAGTACCTGCCACACCTTAACATGGGACCTTAAAATGGACTGGGGCCTATCGAAGAACACACAAAACGTCACACTTGTATCAAAGAACACACAAAACAATCAGCTCCTCAGGGATCTGATTGTGTAAGATTATAGAAATGATATTTCGGGGATAGTAGTGCAACATTAAGCATGGTATTTGTATATTTTGTTTCGGAATCTTAATCTACACCCATTAAAGAACAAAATGTATAATTTTTAGTAACATTTATTGGTAACAGAAACCTCTTAAAGACATGAAATGGTCAATCAACATTTTAAAGGGCCAACACCATTGAACCTAATAAACTATGAGTCTAGTCTGCATCCTTCCGACTCCTTACAATGAGCAAAGCCTTCTGTTGTCTTTATGGACTCTGAAACACAGAGCGAATCTGAAATGACGGACTCCACGTAAACAACTTCTGCGTGGCGGTTGTCAGTGTCGCGTACTGCATAACATAAGTGTGGGGTGCAGCATTTACTTGCGTGATGCAGAACTAAGTGCTATCAACACACACTAAACATGCAACCTACGCAAACTGGAAAAACACAACATTTGTGGGTTTTGTCCATAACTTTTTTTGCACGTTAGTCCCTGTATGTCAAGTCCTCTGTGGCGACAACATGGACTGAGTGCCGTAGTCTATATGTATTCTACTCATCTATAATGATCAATATCTTCTATCTTCTTTCAACAGTCATACTACTTTGCAATCATAGAGGACTTCTTTCTGCGATTCACATGGACGTTGACAGTTTCTGTGGGTCAGCTGGGATATCTTGAGGGAGATATACTCGTTAGTATTCTAGCACCACTAGAAGTATTTAGGTAAGTTAATGATTTACATGCTGGCTGAAATCTTAGTGTACAAAAAATGACAATTTGCAATATTATTTCCTAAATCACGGCCTATATTCAATTCAATATCTCAGGAACTTCTGTACCAATACTAGACTTGTTTGCACTCAATTGAATGGATGTTTCATGCCGAATCTGAATGTGGTAATGACAATTTTAAGTTTAATTTTTATGAAGAAGTTTGTAATTTTTTAAATTTCGTCTGCACTCGACATCTGCTCGGAGAGGGCTAGCATATTTTAGTTAAACAGAACAGATCCAAGTTCATGAACGAGAGGCAATAGTGACCAAGTGGCAACGGTGGAAAATGAAGAATTTACAAATATTGAACTGAATGTCATTGTTGTCCCATGTTTATTCTATATATAAAGAGAAAAAGAGTAAGTGAATAGATAATTATTCAAATTGATGTTGAAAAAATAGTTTGTTGATCTCTTGATCATGATCATTTTTGATTATATATGCCGTAAAATGCTAATCACTGATGTGATATTTGATACTGCTCAAATGAAACCACAACATAGTAAAAGGTGTAAGATGATGAATAGTGATTAAAACTAAACACATACGGTGTCACAAATTGTCTTCCGTAATTTATGTAATAAACGGTTGCTATGGTTATATTTAATTTCTGGCGACAGTCAGATACATCAATTGTAAAAAATAAATGACATATTTTTTCATTAAAATCTAGAAAGTCGAGTATAGAACGTGTTAAAATTTTACTCGTTAGGTTTTAACAAGCTACATCTCGAATGTGCTACTTTGTCACTCCGAATCACGTACCAAATAAAGCATACGACGGATGAATTTGAGTTGGCGCGTGTGCGATTAAATCTAGTTGTATCGTCTGCAAAAAAAGACACTTCAAGTCCCTACTGCCCCTCTGACATTTACACAGGTCAGCCGTCGCAAACGAGGTGCTGGCAATAAAGGAAGGGTGAATGTTAGAGCAAATACAACACCGGGTACTTGATTATTTGATGAATGTTATGCGATTCGGGAGTCCTGACACGGTGTTTATTTTGAGCTCGTGTTACATGAAAACTTATTTACATTCAGCATGGTGCAAATAAAATAGTTCTATGGAATTGGACGTTTGCAATTAACACAGATTAAACCGAGGATTTGTAGTTATATCACGTCTGGTCTAATCACGTCATCAAATAAAATGTTAATATGTGTAGCTCACATTGGCCAAATATAGTTAAAGCAGCACATTTGTAGAAAAACGTGTATGATTGTTTAGCTCATCAATTTCATCATATGAGATGTGCATCATATGATATCATCTCATATTTTTCAATAGGGAGCTGTTTACAGTGTTTGACCTACTATTTTATATTTTATGCAATTTATATAAGCCGCAACATTTCTGTTGTGGTGCAGTTTTACAACATTATACAGTCAAGTTTCACCTGCTCCTAAACTCTGTAAGGATCTAGATATGCATTTTTGTTGAATATAAATGGCAAAATCTCATCAGAATTCCTCTTCATGTATATAATGCATAAAACTTGTAAACCAATCCTATCCTGTTTTTCCTAAAATCAGGAAAGTAATAGCAACACTGTCTAACATCGAAATATTTATGGCTTCTTTTTATGCAACGAAATATGTATGACTTCTTAGATGTTTTAACAAAACACATAGGAGTGGGGTTAAAATAAACATGAAAAATGGAGAAGAATTCTTAGTCGCGAATCCTGATACACAGGGTATTCTTTTTAAGAATTAATACTAGCAGTGCAATTATAAAGACAGAATAATATCTTTACGAAACAAGTTCTACCTACGTTAACTCTTGAATTATTTTAATTCCTAGAAATAACCGTCGCCCAAGTAAAACAAAATATTTGTTTTGTTTGGGCAATTATAAATAGCTACTGTGTTGTAACTTGTGGATCTTGAGAATACAAATAAATGCCCTTCTGTTTGAAAAAGATGTGTCTTTTCTATTACTCGATACATTTTTTGATGAGGGAATCAAATTAATACATAATTCATGCAATCAAATAAGAGGGTCCGGTATTTCGTCTTTAGAAAAGACTTAATCATAGGCTTAACGACAAAACAAGAAACAGACAGCAAATATATACACGGAGTATAACAAAGTATATGAAAAGGAATGACACACTTAAACAGGTTGTGAGGTTGTAAAAAAAAAAAAACCAAAAAACCAAACAGCCGGTTGATGACACACAGGAAACAAATAAAACAATAGGGTAACAATTAGAGGAAGTAGGATAAAATAAAAGAGACAGTATTAACTATTTCAAAAATATTGCCCTTTTACTTGAGAGTGCAGATAACTGCAGGGGCAGAAATCATTCAATTATGGAGTCACGCTTAGAACGCAACTATAACCATAGTCAAGGGCCTCTTTAAGATAGATTCAGCGTTCAACCCGGGATATATGCAATATACAGAGCAATGGCGTGCCATCACATTATACCCCGCAGTCTGTAGGCGGCTGTTGACTTTATGTTATAGAATGCAAAAAGGCACATCTCTGAAGATGTGAAACATTTTAAAAGCAATAGTTCATATTTGCACATAATTTCACCTTTATCAATACACATCTGTAAGGTCTTGTCTCGTATGAATGTAGTATTTTTTACTTTCAACTTGAAACCAAAATGGATGATTTTGTACAATATTTCTACGCAGTACGCCCAACAAGATAATGCAATAATGCATTTATTTAGTGGAGCATCACAACGGAAGCATACTTAAAAGGATGTTAGTATTTTTTTAGCGAACTGTAGCTAGCTGGATATCTGTTTATGTTGCCTTTTGTAGATCTTCGTGACTTACTGAAACCTACTTAGCTTGATAGTCTATATTAAATAAAGAACACCTGTTTCTACTTAAATGAATATATTTCATACCCGATAGAAATATATTATATCATATTATACTTCTAAAAAACTGCACGAGTGGTTATTTCTCAGCTGTACATATTTGCGATATAAATATAATGGGTAATGTAACAAAACGGATAAGGATAAACATTCAGTATTTTACAAGTCAGATTTGTTTTTTAAAGTCATAAGAACATAAAATCTACAACCTCCCTCAAAGCCCCCATAAAACTACCTTCTTTTAAAGAGAAAAGAAACAAATTAAATTGTCGTGGTTGTGCAATAAGCACGCAAATCTGAGCAATATAGGTTACTGTAAGCGGTGTGAGCGGTATCTGAAATTAGCCCGATTTCGCTGAAATGCTCGAAATACACCTGCCCCATAATTAAATTAGTACTAAAGGTCCGTCTTCTTAAATATCCGTTACCTTATAGCTCCTTATTTATATCTTACGTGGCAGAGTCAGGGACCTCAAAAGACATTTAAATGACCTGGACACAGATTTGTTTTGGGGGAATAATGAAATCTAGCATTTGCAAATTACAATGGCAAAATACGTCACACCTGAACTGGACGTTTTTATAACTAAGCAAACTCGTGCCCAAGGAACTGGACGTTCTTATAACCAAGCAAACTGTCGCCTAAAGTGTCTGAACCTGTTTTATGTAGCAGAAAGGAAAAACGTGAGATTGTCGATAGTCCATGTAGTCAATCACACATGTCGTAAAACGTTATTTAGGTTAAATTCAAACGAGTATTTGTAGTATTAAAAATAACTTATTCCAGTTCGGGGCTGATTTTTTTCAGTTCTTGGGCCCCTCGACAGACATATTATTTACTGCTAATCCTGCTACCTCGAGCACCATGTAGATTCTTTATAAAAAGTATAGTATTTTGGTTATGTTTGTTGAAAAATGACCAGCATGCATGTTCGGACCCTTTACAGAGTAACGAGCATGCATTCTGTTACCAAAAAGACAATACAAACATAATTTAGGAACTATGATCTATTCAACGAATACACATTACTATTGATGTTTGGCGTTGATATTTCAAATAAATTGTTACCCAACTAAAATTGTGACAACGATATTGAATAACATAGTTGTAACACCATAACATTGGAGTACTTATAATGAGCACCGTTGAACATGTCAAATAATGTCATATCGACGTAGTGACCAAAGTTCCTCGGGACATTAACAACTCAAGTTCGCAAAGTCACAAGACCCCGGAGCCACACCATCTCTTATCCTTAAAACGTCGAGGACATTCGACGTTACAGCTCCTCCAGCCAATACATGTCTGAGGTGGCGACTTATGTATAACATCAATATTTAAGGATACGTCGCATCTTGCATGATGTGTCTAATCATAATCGGAAGTGATGATCTGCCAAATGATCAATATTTTAAGGATACGTCATGTTGTGGATGATTTGCTGTAATTCATGTGATGTATCTGTATAACGATTTAAGAAGTGCGATCTATGAAATATAATATGTGGTTTTACTTTTAAATAATCCATGTCTATACAGCAACATCAAAAATAACATAGACATAGCTGAACAAGATTGGTCATCAATTGTCTAATTCAAACATTTGATTAATCCTTATATATGCTGTGCTTAGATACACCATATAGTTCAGTTTCTAGTTCTTAACATGAAGCCTAGCTAAATAAGCAAATACATAACTTAGACATATTTAAAGAGGGTACCCTCATCAGTGAACTAGCACTGCTTTCCATGAATGTCCTCTTAAGTTGTTCATATACCTTACAGAACCAAACTTAATAATGTGCTTTTTCAGTCTTACAAATATTAATAAAAAAAGCTCTTTACGTCTATTCTATTATAAAACTGTAATGGTCTGTACAAATGAAATTAGAGCAATATTTAAGGTCATTTTTTAAACTATTTAATCGAGACTTTATTATGCTTACTTAGTATTCACAACTTTATTTCCAAATATTTTCTCTGCTGAACAGTTAGATATTTTAATTTCAAAGAAAATCGGGTCAAATTTTTGCAACAAAAACCATAATAAAAACAATAGCTAAATCACCAAAGAAGTTGCTTTAAAGCTTTTATCTTCTTAGAAAAGCAGGTGCTTATGTCCAGTGTACTCCTTTCATAATCACTGCCCTGTCACGTGACATTTCAACTGACCTGGTTCGCAGTCTTAATCTGCAATTCATTTCGAAACAAGGTGGAAACAAAATATTCTACACGTCTGAGACAAACTACTTTGACCACATTTACGGAGACACAGGTGCATTCTAGAGAAAAGTATTGTTTTAGTTAAGCCTAACTGACGTCAAAAGTGAGTTGAGAATGCTTGGCAGGTGGCCAGATCAATATATTGTTGTTTTACTTACTTTTAAGCATTACAAATCTTATCATTGATTTTTCAGTAACAAATTGATATAATATTGGCACATTCATGGATTCTAATATCATGATATTTTTGTGACAAATTTCGTCTGGCACACATACACATTGCTATTGTGATTTACTTAGTAGTATAAAAAAAAATACACAGACAAACAATCGCAGAAAGAAGGAAAGAAAGAAAGACAGATTGAAAGATTTTTAAGTTTCTACTTTACACCGAAATATATAAAATACAATAATATGCTTATTTCATCATATAAGTCAGACATTGATCATGATATATCAGACTAGTATAATTGTGTTTGAAATTTATGTTTATTATGATAATATTATTATTGATATATGCTGCACCTGATTTATCACAGCACGTGTTAATTTAATTTGTAAATTTGTACAAATATACAAATATCGGTGTTTTTATAACGCCTTTACTTTGATCAAAACGATTTGACATGTCAAAAGGACATTCGCTGGCAAGAATTAGGACGCGGCATCTTTTTGTTTTGTATCAATAACAATATGAGCGAGGTAACTGAAAAGTAGGCGCAGTTTCTAAAGTCCTAACACATTGACCCTACATGCAGCTGAGGTGCGAACTCGTAGCCTTCAGTTCATGAAGCGTGCACCATACAGGCTATTGTATTCCAACATGAACATAATGATTAGGTTGGTGCTTATGTGTATCACAATATCAATGTATAACTGCTCTTAGTTTCATAGAGTTATAAAAACCTATCATGATACTCAAGTGATGACTTGAGGAAGTTTTTAAGAACTTTATTGAGTGGTGTTTTTTTTGAACTGTCACTCTTTATGCATATAAAAGTATTAATTTTTATGAAGAAAATTAGTGTAAAAATAAATGTTGGCATCAATTTCTGATTGTTGGAGACAATCTAAACAGAGTCAATTTTTAAGCTTAAAACTTTGTGCCACGCTAAAACAATAAAGCTTTAAGTAAAACATGACACAATTGTTGAAAAATCATTAAAAGCAATAGTTTAGGGACGGATGTTAATTCTTTTACTTAATCTATAATTTTCTGCATTTTTGACCAAGATGTGCGTTTGTTAAAACATTTAATAGGCATAACGACAAGATATCGTCAAGATAGAGACATTCATCTATGATTAAACAAAGTATTATAGGCATGTTGTGGTAGCAGTAGGTGACAATTAGGATGTAAAGGGGAACATAACAGAGTAATAACACTTCATGTTCATTTTCACTACAAAATTATGTAATTCATTTGGCAATGTTTTTACCTTGTGTTGTAAAATACATAATTTGTCTGGGGCAATTTCAGCCTACACGTGCTGAGAAATACGTATCGTCGTTTGGCAGGAATAACTATAATGTAATTTCGCCCATGAACATGTATTAGCAAATAAAGCCTATGTAACATATACAGAGTTTTCAATTTATACATGTTCAAGGGCCAAAAATACATATGAGGTTTACCCCGCCTAACAACGAAATGTTTTTCGGAATAAAACTCAAGGTGTCATCGAGTATAAGACGTACGCTTAAGATGGTAAGGCATTATACTAGTGTCAACATGGTTCTCACTCCTAGGTGTTAAATGCGCTAAAAGATGTATTTTGACAGACGATATTGCAGTACGTTCTGGATTAAACTGCCTGAAGTGTCCGGGATGTTCAGGACTCATGGTGACCTGTGAACATGGTGAAAATATAAGATAATCACATTCAAGGCTTTGGAAATATACACGTTATTTCGTTTACACATTTGGAAAGTCAAATAGACAAGTAAATTCAAATAGTTTATCACAGAATGAAACAAAAGTGTATTTTTCTACCCAGTTCAAACATTTCAATAATTTTACATAATCTGTGTCATATGATTTTGTCATTTTAAAGATATTTAATATATATATAAATTGACTGTTTTGTATTTCTTACCTAGCACAATAATAACGTTCATAACACAAAGTACATATCAATGTCAATGAAATATTTTGACTTCGAACATGCTATAAGTTTGCGCGGGAATAATCAGGGATTTTGCCAATCAACTGTCTAATAAAAGTAACCCTCTCCACGCGGATGTCAACTGCAGACAACTTGTCAAATATTTCTAAATGTTTCAAACCATTTTAAAATGCATCTTTTCATTACCATATTTAGATTCAGCATGTAAGATACATCAATTGAGTAAAAACAACCCAAGTATTGGCCCAGTAGTTCCTGAGATAGCCCCTGTGATTTTGAGAAAAAAACTGTAAATTGTCAATTTCGGAACACTCAAATTGCAGCCAGCGTGTCAAGCAATAATCTAGGCATGGGCGGAGACATAAGCTGCACCTGAGCTGTCTCAACAAGATAATGCCTATAAAAGTCAAATACCCTCGTAAATTAATTGATTACAGTCGTGAGTCAAACACATATACTGGTTTTTGGCATAAAATAACGGTAAATTTGTCTTGAAATTTATTCTATTGGCAAATAGTGTGGTGATGTCTGCCGCTTGCAGCTAAGCCAACACTACATTTACACTGAGCGGCAAAGATATCAACCAATTATATTGTTTGCATCAAGCAAAAAGAGCTATTTACAGATTTGAACTTTGCGGATACATTGATATTGCTATACGTAATGAAAAAAGTACAAACATAATATCGCAATAAAACATTAACCCTCTCCGAACGGGTAGAAAAGAAAAACAACCTCTAAGCTTAAGTCACTTAATTAAAGACGATTGGTTATATATGCACCCTTTTCAACAAAATGGATAAAACTCAAATTTTAAATTATAACATGGAGATATATAGCGTGAAATGATCCAACATGTCTGAAGCAATATAAGATACTTTATACCTATGTATTAATTCTGCTGATTTTCAAACCTTTTTGTAGTGTAATATATTTGTAAATTGTATCTCACATGCACTTTATTCAGTACGTAGGGTATAATGCAGAAAAGGGTGCTAACCGGCGTGTTAAATTCGCCAATAGCAAGGAGATGCAAGCCATACTTTGGAGGGATAAGTGCGAGCTTTTGGTGCAATGACGTTATTACGTATACACCTGCTCCCCGTCTGTGGAGTTGTTATTTTACTAGTGTAATTCAACACCAACTACTGCCTTAGTGCTACTACTCTACACGTTTTGCTAACTAGAGAGAGATATCTAGGTAATACGTGGAAACATTACCGTCTAATCTGTGCATCAGCGTTCTGTATCTCAGCTTTTACAAAATACAAAAACCTAGGTTGAATAACATTGTGTAATAAGGAAATGCATGGAATACAAAAACAGAAAGTGCGCAAATTGTTAGATGATATTACGATTAGAAATTGTGGATGGGTCAACTGGGGGTTTATTTTCCCTTATGTATAACCCACGAGACATGATATAATCTGTTGTTACAATTTAAAATTCTAAATCTGGGATGAATTATATCAACATTATTTTAATAGCCAAATGGGTAAAATATATCATTGCTATTTTATAGCTGTCTGGTTAGTTGATTATTAATGAAGCTACTCATATGAACATTATAACATAGAATATGGCATATATTATCCATTTGGAGGTAACAGCTGCCGTGGGATTTAATTTCATTAATGCAAATATGTTTAACTATGTGTTTATTAGTATAGTCTATTACCAACGGTTGGCTACAACAAACTTTAAGAGATTGATAATAACCATGGCGACCCTTCAATAAAGCATAGTAAATTGGATATGTGTATATATATGTCCCCTGTTCCCTTACTAATTGCTTAATGACGACACACTATGGCGACACAGCGACATTTCGTATGAGTTTGTTTGAGCCTTATCAAAACCCAATTTACTGATTGAATCCTAATTTGAATACTAATTATGTTGGCGTTGTCATAAACACAAACAAAAACAATATCACTAGGGTATAATTATGATGATTATGTTACGTAAACTAGAAGTGACAGAAGACAAGTTAATGTTTAGTTTATTACAAAACGGACCATCGATAGGCTGAAAGAAAGGCAGAAAGAATACTTGTAGATTATGATGAATCAAGTTGCTATTTGTCAGCTTTTCTCCAAAACTACGCGGAAAAGTAAAAAAAATAATAGTTATACACCTATTTTGGCAATAATTATTCGACGAATTCTATAACAAAATAGCTGAAAAAGGCTATTCTCATCTCACGTGTTGCAATAATGGTGTTGATATCCCTGAAAAGCTCGGATATAAACTCTACCCAGGTAAAAGCGTAGAATTGATAACATCACTAATAAACCGGACGGTTTTAAGTTTCCCATACTTCACTCACTTCTTTATTATACAAGCATCCTTACTAGTATATAACTCACTTCTTTATTATACAAGCAGCCTATCGGCTGTAATATGGAACTGACCTAAGGCAATATTTCACAAGTCACAAATGTCAGTTGGAGCGACATGTTTTGGCGAAATATATCTTCGCAACTTAATGTGTCTTATCATAATTACAACCGTATGAAATGACGGATTATATGAAATATTTGATCATAGTAATGTAACCGACCAATTTCTAGATGTTAAAAACCCTTAAGCTAAACAATTTTACATCGGTTTTGTAGATAAATGGCTCCACTTTACGGTGACACAAATGGGATCACGTATGACATTAGTAAGGTACCGTGAGTGTTAAAAGCATTTGGTTTCTTCAAGGTTTAGTATATTGAGCATGTCTCCGTTTGTAGTTTGTTCAACATTGATTTTTTAGACTTATATACTAATACTAGGTTCATATAATACCCTGACAGTTAATTACATTATGTTCGTAAGTAAACTGCACTTGTATTTATTGCATTATTTTGTCATAAGAAAATGAAAATTTGATTTGGAAGATTGCTTAGATCTCAGATAATATCTCTATAGTTATTGTTTCTCTAAGGTAATAAACATTTTCCCTATAATTTACATTCTATAGTTTGCTTCTTGCATAAATATCACGAAGCTTTATAAATACACAACATTTATTATAATAAGTCAGGTTTGCGATATAAAAACTAGAAACTTTAATATCCGAAAAACTGGAAATTTATTAATATCCTTTTTGATATTGCTACCCACAATGTTTCAGATTTAAACGCAATAACGCAATTACTCAACCAGCCGAAAAAGGTATTTCGTTGGTGTCGAGGAACGCTTTATTTGGTAAAACATTATCATATTTCTGTATGAAATAAATCTTCACTAGTTTACTCCTTGTTGCATTTGAGTTACGTCGAACCTTTTGTCAACATATATGTTGATGCAACGTTTGACGTCATGCGCTACGCTATGTCTATATGCACTCCCAAATGAATTTACATTTACCCAAATCCCTGTCTAAAGACGCCAAAATATGGCTATATTTGAGATTCAGGATTTGAATACGTAATTCATGAAATTGTATACTCCACAATGCTTATGTCAAATAGAGTTCATATAATGTACATTTTCTTGCACATGGGCCTTTGAGTGGATTAAAATCATGGTTGTAGTATTGTCAGATTCATCAGTATGTTACAACTTATTTGCATAATGTACGTTTTAAAATACATGTTCGGGCATCTTTGGGCAATTTATTTATAGTCAAAAACTGAGGTGAATAAGGATTTTGGCGGATGTACAACCTTATTAAAATCTCGGAGTCTTAGGTTGCCACGCAATTCATTGCCAATAAGACCAGATCCGGAGTACGTCCGGTATCAGTCAATCGTATGATTAGTTCCTCCCTTCCGATGTGGTGGCAATCGCCCAAATTCTGACCCCAGTCTGTCCTTTTCTGCGATTATTATTGCTTAAGTAAACATTATAAGTAGTGACTCAACACGGCTGCCACTGTTTTCCTGTTTAACAAAATAACTAAATGGATTTACCCAAAACATTGAATTCGAATTGCACACAGTCTGTTATTGATCAAATGGTACTGTAATGATATACGATTTTAACAGTGCAACGTTGTACATAATAAACAAGTGCAATTTGTTAATAATCAATGCATATTTGATATATCCAAAATTTAAAAGTATCATACAAATTATCTGAAAGGAGAACGTCATGGATATGATAGAAGATTATTCATT
>JAUMTS010715791.1:0-12302 GCA_032273385.1 Ophiopholis aculeata | reverse complement strand
ATTAAGACTACATCTAAAATGTGATGCTCATCCTTATACCTTCCATAATGGAATATATAGCTTTTTTACTTGGGTGTTGAATGTTCAACAGGCTTCCATCATTGGGGTTACAGCGCACCTGTAAATTTACTAACCAAATTGATCAATTTATGTCATGCAATCATTCAAGAAATAATATCTTTAATTGCTTCTCTATTTAGATTGATGATTTAAGATGATTTTCTTTTAAATGTGACAGAAGTTACACACTAAACTTCAACTTACAGGGATGCCACAGGAGGGGAAAATGTGAAACAGAGAACAATGAAAACCATGATCAAATTTAATTGAACTGTGATGGGTTCAAATGTCAGTTTCATTAACCCTGCCACATGATTGTCAAATTTGTCAAAATCTGACAGTATCATATACATTCTATGCGCTTAAATCCATGTTTGTCATGTGTACCACTGAATATGCTAGGTACAAATTTACCACTAATATATCTTTATCATAGCAACATAAATTAAGCATGTTTCTTTTAATCTTAACAGAAAATGAGAACAGCATGATTTGCAAGATGATACTAATTAAATCATATTAACCAAATCTAAACATTGGTAAATACTTTTTTTCTTTGACTTTGGACTCTTCTTAGGGAAGCATATAAAAACAGTGCTATTTTATTTTACTTTTAACATTTAAATGCCTAAACAAGGTATCAAGCGTATGTGAAGGAGCAGTATTCGAAACAATATTTTTGTTCGACAAGCCGGATGTCAAAAGTCCCTAAATTACCCCCATTCATGCACCAAACCCGTCAAATTCAGAAACTACCTTACAATACAACCTTGCCCATGTAATAAGAGATGACAAAATTAGCCTATTTTGTAATGTCATCTTCAATGCCATTTATCATCTGCCAACATCCATCCATCTTCTCCCTGATCCGTTTCTTTGGCAACCAAGAACAGAAATTGCTAGCAGCTCTCCAAATCCAGCATGATCATAACAAAAGTGACAGTTTTCATTAGTCGACCCACCAAACATGCACGAATGCTTTCAGGGAGAAATTACGTGCCGACCAATGAGCTCTGACGACATGTTATCACAACTCTACGACTGCTAGTACCGTCACCTTAAGGCAATATGTTGGTTCCTCGTGCGCACAGACAAAACCGTCAACTTTGATTCTGCAAAATCGGGGAGATTGCAGGGTGATGCGTTTGCTTTCGGAAGAATAATGAACCACTAGGTTACAAATGAAAGGAATACAAAGAGAAACGTGCCAGGCAAGAAATTGCAATTTTGTTTTTCGTCCCCTGTTCGTGCCATAAGCATTGTGTGTGGAGGCAAACTTCCTGGGCCCCATTTAAGGTATCACTTTCTTTTACTACGTATGCTTGCTCAGGATTAGTTATTATCGTAACCAAAATAGCGATACCTGATCTTTTGCTTAGCTACAGTAGAATAAAAGCAGCCTGCTCAAGTATGGACTGGGGGTATCTACAGAAGTCATCACTCATACATTTGTTATACTTGTAGCTGAGATTCGCAGTACAAATATGGAAATCATGAATTATTTATCTTTGAAAGCAGTGATCATCTTCAGTAGATAGCATCAAGAAAATGCTTAAATGAACAAAATAACAAAGCATGTATTTGTTTAAAAATTGCATACAAGAAACAAGTAAAAATTATCAATTGAAATATGATAACACAAGATAATATCTAATGACAATGAAAAACAAATCAACTAACGGAACATGTAAATTTATAATGAAATTAAATAAATAGAGAAAATGCTTAAAAAAGAAATATTCTTCATTTTCTATTTCTATTGGGTTTGAGGGCACATAATTCACAAAAATAGTTTATGAACAGTAATACAATTTTCCAAATAAATGGTAAACTTACCATATTGACGTAGTAATTCGCTTATGACACGTATGGGGATTATCATCTTTTGATGTAACATATCATTAAATGTCTGTTATTTGGTATTGGAATTTTTTCAATTTCATAAATTGTATTATTAAGGGCTTATCTTCCTAATCCTTATGTGTAAATAACAATAGAGTATTGCACATATCCTATCAGGTCTATTGTATATCAAAAACAACAGGTCATGGCTAAGCTGCCTTGTTAGCCAACATTTTTGAAAAGTGATCAATCATACAGACATGTAATAAATCTGCTTTATCACGCAACTATTGTTCCTGAAGAACAAGAATGTAAATTATTTCATGCAGGGATATAATAAAAAAATATCTAAGTAATTATTACGTTGCTATCATGTAATCATCAGACTCAAAACTTTTTTCAGCTATACCAATTACTAAAACACATACTCAGCACTTGGGTTGTGATATACCCCTGCAGCTTCCCATTTCACTGCTGGATAGAGAGAAATAGAACCATCTAGACAAAGTGCCTTGCCCAAGTATGCACCTTAGTGGCTATACAACGTATAACCCACACATCTAGTTTAACAGTTATGTGCTGTTAATGTTCTATGTATGTGGCCCTTTAGTTAATTTGATCATGAGTTGAAAAATGTCCACAGTCAGGCCAAGTTAGATTGAAAGTAAGCCGATTATGCACATGAAACTGAAAACAATTCTCGAATTTGCTGCTTAGTAGTTCATCTTCTGATTGAATAAATTATGGTTGGAGAACATTTTTCATTATGAAACAGGTTGTAATAAACCATCAAATAATTTCAACTGTTTGAAATATGGAAAAGACATTTGCAACTACTAAACGTGTACTGTTGCATGTTGTAGTACCATACTTCATCAGGCAACTAATGACCTACTGGAGTGGTCATATCTGCTTAATGAGCTATTATAGTAGTACCACACGCACGCAATGTTTCAAGTTGTTCATCAGATATACGTTGTAACACTACATTCAATTGCTAAATTTCATCTACTTAAACTGCTGTATAATTGTAAAAATATGCTAGCGCTGTTATTTTGCTCTGCTTGATAGGTGTAGGGGCGTAGACTCACGTAGGGCAGTGCTATAAGGGACACGTTGCCCTATCTAATAAAAAGTTGCCCTATCCAATGATTGAGAGATCATTTATTGTTTTCTGTTTGTCAGTTGAATAATAATATTGTCAGTTTACTTGGAAGTCCCCAAACTGTTACATTCAAATGTCACTATGATATCCAGTCAGTTCATTTCAGTTGAAATTTTTACCCCTATTCTTCCATTTCAACTTTGATCAGAGTTGGCCCCTTCATTTTGTTGCACAATGTACAAAGCAACATTATCCTGAGTTTTACCATGAACAAAGTTCATTCATCGAAGTAACACTGTATTTTGTGAAATTTGTTAAAATGAGATACTAGTATTACAAATAGGGTGTTTATATATAGTGAAATGGGTCAAAATGGGTCGAAATGTGGTCGAAATGCATAGGAATGGATCAAAAAAGGATGGAAATGGAATGAAAAGAACCCAAACTAACTTGAATACCTCGAAATAAGGGCTGAAAGAGGTAAAAAGTGTCAAAATTGCATCGACTAAAACCAGAAAACTTTCCTGATCAAAACATGGGTGGAACATTTATTGACCCTACTTGAGTGGCCATAATTGCGTGACCCCACTTGATAAAGGTCCAAAAACTCCAAAATTCATCTTAAATAATTGTTTAAGTCATGCAGGACAAAATGTTGTGTATGTTAAAAACATTTCAGGTTTGTAATGTTCAATTTCACTCGATAAAACCAGCTTTTGATATGAAAAAAGTGGGTCATGCAAATATGGTCACTCAGGTAGGGGTCACTAATTGTACCAACTCCAAAATATTGCATGCTGTTACATGTTGCATTCCATGTATTGGAATATACAGGATAGCTAGGCAAGGCCCCTGGGGCAAGGCCGTGTTTTACAAAACATCTAATCCATTGAAAATATATGGCCACTGACAGTAAAGCATGAATATTTTGTGTGCATTTTAATTTCGGGAATTTCGCGAGGGCATCCAATTCGCAAAACTAAAATGCACTCCAAAATTTATTAAATGAATTGCTAGCCAGTACAGAAATAAATAAATAAATAACGAAATTGTCATGCCCGCAAAAAGGACACTACTGGTAATTCGCGAAAGTTTCATGCTGCGAAAATGTCTTGCTTTTCAGCAATTATATTCTTCAAACTTTGAAGAACAGGAGACAGAATGGCCTTCCAGTGAATGTATGTTTTACGGGGGGAGAGTCACCCAAAACCTGGTTTGGCAAAACATCTGAAATGATGTTAACGTCTTTTACGGGGCCTTTTTGCTCGTACTTTGAGGTATTTAAGTCATTTTGGTTTATTTCCATCCATTTCGAACCCTGTTTGGATCCATTCCTATCCCTTTCCATCCATTTCACTTTATTTGGACCCATTTTGCCCATTTCAACTATATATAAACACTCATTGGTACATGGTCAAAACAACAACTATCTGGGAGTTGGTTAACATCCAATAGGTGATCAGGAGACCTTTCAAAATAATTTCTATTTGGTAATAGCCTTCACAACTTTAAGTGATCATTATTTTGTTGTGTTTGTCAATAGAATTTTTGAACTTAGAAAAGGGCATCTTTAAATACCCATAACTTGAAAACTCAAATCGTTAAGATAAAGCAACACAATAAATATTTGGCAATTACAACAGTCGTTTCACATCTTATAGATGATATTTGGAAAATGTTTGCAATTTGGCTATCTTTCACAACTTTAAGTTATATATATATTTGTTTGTGTCTGTCAATAAAATTATTGAACTTGAAAAATTAGTCTCCTTTAAATGCCCATAACTTAAAAACTAGACCTCCTTTTGACAAACAGTGTGCATCATGTGAAAGAGATATTAAAAATACAGCTTTTGTCAAAATATTGAGAAGGACTTTGCTTTGTGTCAGGCCCTTTTCAAAAACGTCCCGACGGAAAGTTAGTCAAAAACAGAAGAGCTGTGCAACAAATATTTGTGGATATATTGGCATTATTGTAAAAAAGAATAGCAATCAATTTTGAGATGGTAGCCAGGACCCAGGTAGGCCTACTATAGACTATAATACTGTAGTAGTGTTCAAATTATGACAGTAAAAAGCATGTTAAGTATTATAAGATGGTAATAATATGGACTGTCACTGAATATGACAAAGCCTATATTTCAAAATGTTAAACAAGCTTATTTATTGTCATTACTCAAAAGGTTGGTTGGTCATTTAATAGATAGAGAAAAGTGAGATTGTTTCTTGTATTATATTATTGCTTTAAGATTTCGAAACAAAAGTGGATACATAGCATAGACTAAATTTAAAGTGGTTTTAGTTTGTAAAATGTCATGATATTACTTTGATGGTTCATAGCTTGAAGGCTGGTCATTGAAGGTATCATGTTGACAGTTAAAAAGTATTTTAGCATTCAAATGGTTAGTAAAGATATAACTTTAGCAATTGAATGGTTAGTAAAAAAATATCACTCCGATTGCATTGACAACGTTTGCAGTAGTTGTAAATTAAATTTTACAGGAAAAAAAGGTGGGTTTTTTTTCTGCCAACGGCAGGTAGACGACGGTCACTCAACAAACTGAACAGATATTTTACAATACTACGATTTCTACAACCAGGAAACACAGAGCATTTTACCCTAAAATTATACCAGTGATGGATCAATATACCTGACGGAGATGCTCCGTCAGATTTGGGTGACATACAGAGTGATTTGGGTGCATTGTTTTGTTCTCTCTCCGTCAATAACGGAGCTACGTCAAATTAGCAGCCATAAGAAATACACATGATGGCTGATATCCTCTGTAAATTTGGGCGCATCTTTGGGTGAATCTATTGTTTTCATGACATAGCCTGACGGAGATGACGGAACCTGACGTAGCCTGACTGTGTGTGGTGCCGGAGTAACTACGGCACGCGGAACGGAGCTGGTTCATGTTCAAAACACTATTAGGCCCAAGTATGATTATCATGGTCAGATTATCAATGAGAAAACAAAAATGTATCATGATTATTTTTCTCAGTGAACACTTATTTTTTCGAGTAGTCCAATTATTGTGACAATTTCTTTTTTAAATAGTTGGTTATTTGCAACTTGATGAGTCATGCAATTGTTTTAACACTACTTTTTTCTTGTAGTAAGTAGTCCAACTATAATAATGGAGCACTGTTTTACTTTAGTATCTATTTAACTATAATATAAAGACACATTTTTTTTTAAATAGTTGGTTATTTGCAACTTGACGAGTCATGCAATTGTTTTAGCACAACTTTGTTCTTTTAGTGAGTAGTCCAACTATGTGGATACGCTTTTTGTTACTTTAGTATGTTATTAAACTATAATAATATAAAGGGTCACATGCTTTGACTATCTTAACACGTTTTTTTTTAGTAGTCCAATTATTGGGACACATTTTCATAAATAGTTGGTTATTTGCAACTTGAGTCATGCAATTGTTTTAGCACAACTTTGTTCTTGCAGTGAGTAGTCCAACTACGAGGACACTCTTTTTTACT
The DNA here is from genome assembly GCA_032273385.1 of Ophiopholis aculeata. Classification (NCBI taxonomy): domain Eukaryota; kingdom Metazoa; phylum Echinodermata; class Ophiuroidea; order Amphilepidida; family Ophiactidae; genus Ophiopholis; species Ophiopholis aculeata. The sequence continues at coordinate 5,797 of JAUMTS010715791.1, read as the reverse complement.
TTACTATGTCACTATAATATAAAGGGGCACATGTTTTAACTATCTTAACACTATTTGTTGGAGTAGTTCAATTATTGGGACATTTCTTTTAAATAGTTGGTTATTTGCAACTTTAGTCATGCAATTGTTTTAGCACAACTTTTTTCTTGTAGTGAGTAGTCTAACTATGAAGACTCTTTTTTACTTTAATATGTTATTTAAAATATAAAGGGTCACATTTAGTCCAATTATTTGATACATTTTTTTTATAGTTGGTTATTTGCAACTAAATAAATCATGCAATTGTTTTAGCACTACTTTTCTTGTAGTGAGTAGTCCAACTATGAGGACACACTTTTTACTTTAGTATGTTATATAACTACAATATAAAGGGGCACATGTTTGAACTATCTTAACCCTTATTTTTTGGAGTAGTCCAATTATTGGGACACGTTTTTTTAAATAGTTGGATATTTGCAACTTGAGTCATGCAATTGTTTTAGCACAACTTTTTTCTTGTAGTGAGAAGTCCAACTATGTGGACACTTTTTTACTTGAGTATGTTATTAAACTATAATATAAAGGCACTTATTAGTTGAGTAGTCCAATTATTGGGATACTTTTTTAATAGTTGGTTATTTGCAACTAAATAAATCATGCAAAAAAACACCAAAACAAACAAAATTACCCTTCAAGACCCTAAAAAACCCTTAAGATGTTCAAACCCCTTAAGGGGCAAGGTCCGATTTTTCAAAATCCAGTTTTCTATTTCTTTTGACGGAGCATCACTCAATAAACTATAATTTGAAATTTCAGGTAAATCGGTCAAACCGTTCTGATTTAGGAAGCATTTTTGTATATATTGCAGTTGCCTATACTTATACTGTGGGGAAGCTGATTTTAATGATTATGGTTAACCATAGTCATTAAAATCTGGGCACGTTTTCATGTATATCTCCAAAATGGAACACATTCCAGCTGTAAAATTTCACATGGGTTATGAGAAAAATATGACTAATCTTTTGGCACCAAAATCTTACAAAGTTTGAAAAAATTGCAAAAGACCGGACTGGGCCCCTTTAATAATCAAAAACCTGTTTAAAAGGGCTCCTCGTGTATCAGCAAAACAATTCAAAGCATCACAACTTTTAAAAGATTAGATTATTTTTGCTCAAGTTATATTAAACTGAAATGTTAAAAAATAAAAAGAATATTGAGGCAGCTTCACAAAAGGAAGAGGGGATAAGAAACCAGTAAAAAAAATACTTGGCCTAAGTATGTTTGAAGTTTGCTTCACAAGCCTACATTAAAATAAATTACAAACAAAAGATTGTACAAACTATTTCTTATAATTCACCCCTATTTTTCTGATGTATCGAAAATGAGAAAATACTCAAGCCCAAGTAAACAAATTTAATTAATTTCTATTCACACTGTTTAACACTAACATTTTCAAACATGGTCTTTGGGGAAAAATGGCCTCGCTGGCATCCTTCATTAAGTTCATGGTTTATCTATATAACACTGGCCTACAAGAAGCTAAAACTTAAGAAAACCTATAAATTATTATTTCTGAGGTTGAAACCACCAAAAATATTTTTCCTTAAGTTTAGACCTACATCATTTTATCTTTACTTGAATATGCTACTTAAATGACCATGTTCACTAGAAAATTTAAGTCAGCAAATGAACACAAAAAATAATGCACCAAAAGTATAAATATTAATATTAATAATGTCATAGTAGTACTGCAGAAAATTTAATGATGCTTTCCTTCTGTTTTAAAGTACTTCTATTTATCAGGTCTGTGTCAACTTGGTAATCAGACTGGTTAAACACTATAAATCACTCATTGCTATGGATGGGCAATCAATATTATCAATACCAAGTCCTTGGCAATGATGTCAAGTGGGCAACTGAAGTGGTGTAAATCATTTTTAATAATAATAATAATGATATTTTTGAAGATTTTGCAGCTTGCCTTTATTTCCAAATCTTCAGTCATAACTTCTTTTTAAAGATGTTTCAGAAGTTTGAAACTTATTCTATATCATTTAGGCAAAATAACAAAAATTATGTGTTTCTCGTCCCCGCCCTCACCGATTTTTGGAGATTTTCATATTTTGTTCTTATTTTTCTTATATCCTGGCTAACTTTGTTAAGTTAATTGTTGAGTTGGAAAGAGATGATCAGGAGTGCTTGGCTATTAATTATCTATAAACACATTTCACACAAAATCTTCATGATAGTGGTAGAGTAGTGGGGAAATAACAACAATAATAGGGAAAAAGGAGCCTCCCCCATTTTTATATATCAGGACAACCAAGTCAGACCAACCTTCAGCAATAGGAGTTTAGCACCAAATAAATAACAAATTTGTGAAAAATAACAAATAGTAAGGGCCTTCTCACTAACTTTTTAAAATGTTCGGACGAGAAACACTTACCGGTAATTTATTTTACTTCGCCTAGAAAAGGAGCTCAAAGATGTGGGTACAGAATATGACAAGAAATTATATAATATTTCTCGACCATACATAAGAATAATTAGTGAAACAATTCACGACCATCTAAGATTTGAACTTGGGACATTTGATTTACTAGTTTGACACTCAACCAACAAAGCTAGAGAGTCGAAAAGAGTGTGTAATTTTAATAGATTAGTTCCAATCCAACTCTGTTCCACCAGATGACCCAATGACCTGGTTGGTCAGTGATTATTCTTTTTACTGATGGTCACTTCTCTGAAAAAAATGTCTTAAAAAATATGGTCTATCATTGTATGATAATCTTGAGGTCTTGTATGTAACACAAGGTGAAATATTATTGCAAATAATAACATAGAAAGTGCCATACACAAACCATTTTGGCAGAAAATTCTTTTACAACGTTGAATTATTGTTTTTGGTTCCATGCAATCTGACTGATGTGTTATTTTTTTTCATTTGTAATAGTATCACCAAGGTTCATAGCTTTCCCCAATGATATTGAGCTAGCTGCCAATGACCGACTTGAGTTAGTATGTGAAGCATTGGGTACGCCTGCACCTGAAATACAGTGGTACATCAATGGATCAGCAATTCCAAGTAAGTCTGACTTGCGTTAGTATGTGAAGCATTGGGTACGCCTGCACTACGCTGGTTCCCTCCGCCTTGGAGCCTCACCACAGAGCTTGGTCAACCAAGAACGCAGGTATCGGCTGATCAAAATTAGCCACAATTGTGGTTAGTATCTTACACAGATACAAAGTTTCACTTACCAAACAGATATTCACACTAATACAATATACGTATTTTGCATGATGTAAAAGTGATGGTCATGTCTCCCTAGCAACGAGCATACACGCAGGCACCACATAATGCAGCGTAATGGGTTGTCAACGCAATGGTGGCATGAGGCATACTTTAGGCCAGGCAGTTTGGTTCTTATGGATTTATACGGCCCTGACAAATCGCAGTTCAAATGATGAAGTATTCCAATGAGCTGTCGTCTAAAATTAGCCGATATCTGCGTCTTTGCTCAGAGATGCGATTCTTTTTGACAGACCAAAGTCGCAGGGAACCAGTGTAAATTCATTACAGTCTAGCATGAAGCTTTAATTGAGGTGTTCAGGTTTTGGCCGTGATCAAAGTAATCATGATTCGCCAAGTTTTGTCCCTGGCATTGAATGCTGTAAGATAAACTTGAAAAGCTACAACCCACACCAAGCTTACTCACACATTTTGACACTGATTTCGAGTATTACGTTTTGTTCATGTCCATGTGTGGTCAGTAGGGACCCGAGTACCCCCGTTGGAGCTCCATGGTTTGCGACAGTAGTTTAGCATGAAAATATCAACAATTGTTCAGTGTCATTTTGGCACTGAACCACTCAATTGATTAGTAATATTTGGTAAAAATTACTAACTTTGTGAGATGTTCAGCATAAGTCAATCAGCACTAAAGGTTGCTAGCAACTACTCTGTCTATGATGTACAGTATTGTTCAAAAAAGGAAAACAATTTGCTCTTCCTATTGCTTGCAGCAAAGTTTATAAGAAGTGTGTTTGTTTATACTGGTCATTCCATGTGGAGACACATGGAATATAAAATGATTTGTAATCTCTGAAAGGTGAGTTCAAATATCTGGAGATCATGAAGGATAAATGTTGCCTTTGGAATGCTAATATGTACCATTTCATGCTATGTAGTGATCATGCCTCAATACAATTGCTGTAAACATGATGCAAAACTTTGATGGGTCGTGTAGTCTATTTTTCCATCATGGCCGGAGCCCATAAAGTTGATTTGTCACTTTGGTCCGTTTCTGGTGACACTTTTGGACAGCAGTAAACCATTATTTTGGTCATTGACAGCTTTGAAAACAGGAGATATAAATTGGGGTTTCTCAGTAGGTGACCCAGGGCCAGTTGTGGCCCTTGAACAATTCTTGCATGTCCATTGCAGATCTTTTAAACTATGTTTTGTTCAAAAACAGCATGGCACAATAAGTCAATATTGATATAGTAAAATTTTAGTTGGGTCCACTTCTGAAGACTTTTTTGAACAGCAGTAAACCTAGATAAACCTTCAATGGGAAGAATGATATTGGCCTAGACCCAACAGAGATCCAACAACTTACATCTGATAGGAAAATCTGGGCCCAGTATGTTGCTTCTTCCTTTCCGCCCACGGGCGACCAATGATGATGATGAAACCTAGATATGAAAATCTGGCCCTGGATCACCTACTGAGAACAGTAAAGTTTTGTAATTAAAATATTTGTGTTTTTGAGAATTGTCTTACCCAGATCCTTTGGGAATGTTGGACTATGAATCCAGAATCCTTGATTGTCATAACTTCCAAGTCCAACGAGTGCTGAGTGTTTTAAAATGTTAGGGAGCTATGAGGACACCAATTGTTTCGACTAGGGCTGTGCCAACTTAATGCTGCAATAAGTCTGTAGACTTCCCAGGAGGTCAATAATGTAGAGAATTGAGGCTACTGATTAGCACAATTCTGTAAAGTGTTCTGAGGCCATATTACAAAAAAAAGGTTAGCAAAGCACACCATTAACCATAATTTGTTTAATTTTAGTCAAGAAGTTAGTCAGAGTAAAGCTGTATTGAAAAGTAGACATGAATCACAAGTGAATGTAAGTTCTAGTGGAATAGAGCTTGTTTCATACACAAAATGTTGTGAACTTGAGCCTGCTATGTCCAACAGATTGTACACTAAGGCGAGGCGCTTTACCCCATTTATTTTCTCTACCCAGGAGTAGAAGGTGGAGCTTTTTAGGGTAATGTCACATTTTCAGTGCTAATAGACTTATTAATTTGACCAAAGACAAGAGTTATGTAGCATTTATTTATAATGGTTTTTGTATGATTTTTGTATCCTCTTGAAAGATGCATGAATAGCAATTGTTACACAATTATTTTCTTAGTTGGTCAAAGCACAGTATGGTCACATTATAAAAATGTAAAATTTTGCTTTTGATAAGATTTTATTGTATAGATACCTGTTTGTACAATTTGTACATATATTTAAACACTATGTTGTATCAATATGCATCAAATATTGTTTGTATTAATACCTGATATTATTTTTGTGTTTATATGCATATGAGAACTGAACATTGGATTTGGTAGCTTAAGCAACTTCTATCCCAAAAACTACCAGTCCTTTTACGCCCCCCTACACTCTGATTGTGACACCACACGTTGTAAAGGGTGTTGTGTATTTTCGGCTCCCATAAAACTAGTTGTATATATCATATTCTGCAATGTATTGTCATCATCAAGCAGCCCCTCTAATTTCGGACCCCAATCACTGACCTTA
>JAUMTS010715680.1:0-12304 GCA_032273385.1 Ophiopholis aculeata | reverse complement strand
GGGGGGGGGGTGTAAACTTCACAAATTAAGAAGGGGTTCATCAGTGCTCTCAACCAAATGGGCTTGTATCCATCAAAATCACAAGGTAAGATACACTAATGATGTCTGGGGAGCTACCCAAGGGGGAGGGGGCTCCACCAATACAAAACCGATTTTCAAGGCACTCAACCAACTATAATACTAATACTTGCTCAGTCGTGACAGTAGAGTTGGCGCGTAGTTAGATGAATGCAACATCAAATTGTTGGCGTTTCAAGCACGGATGTCATCAACGCACAACACATGTGTAAGGACCGTGTGCAAGCTATACATTCAAGCTAGTCCACTGTGACAACAAAGTAAATATTAGGAAAGACCTGTATCCATCTAAATCGTAATGTAAAACATACCAGTGATGTTGGGGGGGGGGGGGAACTTCACAAAGAAGGACTCATCATGGCTCTCAACCAACTTGCCCTGTACCTATGAACACAGGTTCTGGACTGGACATTTTATTGAACATTCATAAAAATAGCTATGAAGCATCTCACAAATTTATTACTTTTGTATGGCTTGTATAATTATATGATTATACACCTTTGCGCTTTAAGCGCTCTTTAACAGAGAGGATATGTGCCTTGTCGCCATAAATATTATTATCATTACACCTGCTCATAAATGCACAATTTTGTCGTGTATCATAGTGCATAATTTTAAGCGCTGTGTTAGTTATGGGCTAGGCAATTTATCCTGGAGTTCTGAATGTAATTAAAAATAATTTGTGCTATGTTTTTTTCAGCAAATTCAACATTTAAAGAATGTAAAAGAATGAGACTAAAGGTACTGCTTACCAATATGATCATCTGTTTGTCTGATATTATATGATCTCACTATTTGTTGTGCACATTAACTTGCCCTTTTGGCCTGAGAGTGCCTGTCATATCAGGCAACATCGATAAAAAATGATACCTTTATTCTCAAATTAAACGGCAATTCTATTTGCACCATATGAATCGTTTAATACTTTCTATGAAAAACAATCAGAAATATAATTTACCATCAGATATTTTCCCTAAAGACTATTTTCTCTCTCTAAAGTTAGCTAAATTATAGATGTTTTGCAATACTTGTAAATAAATTAAACATGCAATTCATTAGACATGTATTATAAGATACATGTGTTAAACATAAAAAGTGGCTTGAAATGAAAACATTAATCATTTAAAAGCCACACACATGTTTAATATAAAGTTGTTAAGGACATTAATCATGCACAGGAAAGATTAATCACCAATTTACAATATGTTTTAGATTTAAACTACAAACTCTACTATATGAGTGTATGTTATGTACTCATATTCTTCAGATTTGTAATAATGTCAAAAGGGATTTCATGTAATATGAATGTACTTTCATGTATGGTGTTAATAGACCATAGCAATTAAGTCTGCATTTCTGAAAGTGCATTTGCTGATTGTTTGTAGTCTTGGAAATCCAACCTGTTTTTCTCCAATTGACATACTTTCCATGCAAATCATTGCAACAAGGAAGACAAATTCCACTAACCATTTCTTTATCTTAGACTGGTTTGTGTGTGGTGGGTGGGAAGAGAGAGGGGTGGTGGAGGGGGTTGGGTGGCTAGATGGCAAAACAGCCAAAAGTAAAAACACATTATAGATTTTGAGATGTAGACTGTCTACTGTAGATAATATAGATCTACTTTGGAAATTCAGGTCTCATTAGGTAGACTACTTTTCTCAATTGGTTGTAATTCAAGTACTGTTCTAGACATTTTCAATTGATTAAGCATGTGGTTGCCATAGCCCATAGACTATTTTTAAGTTGAATTAGACCAATTAATGTTATGAGCATTTATAACACATAGTAGTCGCAGTAGTTTGTAGACCCGGTTTGTACTATAGTATTCAGGATGTAATTTGTCTTTAATGTCATGATGGGCAATTTTTAATTTTGTGTGACATATATATTATTACAAACTGTATAACATGCTTTAGGTTGACTTACAAATTGATGTATAGGTCTCATTATTTCCTATAGATCCATAGTTTGTTTTGGTTCCTCTGCACCCATTGAATAAATGATAATTGGGAAAATGATGGACATTTTTCCTACTTTCTGTTATGTTTGTGCAAAACGTGATATATTTGATCTCATAACTCATGACAATTCCAAAAGTATTTAAAAGAAAAGTAAATAGGTGCATTGCCCACTGAATGCTTCTGTGGAAAAAACCCAAAAGCAATGACGACTAAAAGGCGGACAAATTAACTTTGAAACTTTTAATGCGAGACTAGCTGGCGGTAGACGGTTGACATACAATGTGATACACACAACTAGCAATATAAACTTATACACTGTGATACACACAACTAGCAATATAAACTATATGTTTAAGGACATCTCCGTAACACTTGATATTGATAACTTTACTCCTGAGTCACTGTTCATAACCTTGATGGGTGCAGCAGATTACGATATTGTAAATAGTGTTATAACATTTGTTTCTAAGGCATACACTATTCGTCATGCTATAATAAAGCATAATCATTTTAGCATTGTTACTTTAATTAAATACAAAGTAGTTTATCAGTATTTCGATGTTTAAATACTTCTTTGTAACCGTTGTTTTGACTGTACCTGCATGTTTGACAAATGTCAATAAAATGAACTTGACCTATAGAACACCACAAATAAAAACCACACAATTTTGTATCAGTTGGCCAACATGATCCTGGAAGCGTACGCGCAAGGGCCCGAGTTTCATCCAAATGTTCAATCTCATAAGAGTAGAACCATTGTCCATTATGGCATAAGCCGGCCTGATTGGATGGATCCGGGCCCGAACTAGCCCCCTGCCTGACAAACCCCACCTCTACCCCAACCTCCATGCCGGGAAGGGTGGGTGGGATTTTTAAACACAACTACACCGTCTAACGCCAACTGAGGTATGTGGGGCGCATGGGCGCGACAAAGAGGAGGATTGGCAAAGGCCCGCGAAAAATAAAGCGCCTGATTGGCTGTCCATACCACGACAGACCGGGATACACGATGTCCCGAAATCAATCCCGAAGGAGACTTCCCATAACACACTACTGGCAAACCGGGTATTATGTTAATTTAATTCGGCGCACCCCCCATAAAAAACCAAGAAAAACAAGACCGAAACAAGGAAGCCCTAACGAACCCTCAAGTGGGCAAAGCCAGTTGTTGGGTTATAGAGCAAGCACATAACCAAAACTGGAGCATTATTGTTGATATTCTATATTGATGTTTCAGGTAAGGAGGAAGGGTGTCAGCCAAGAAACAAAACTTGTTACGTTTATAGGACTTCAGTGATATTTTTGTTTGTTCTCTTATATGCCAGCGACTCTCTTAAGGGCACAAAATAGTGGCAATCATCTTTGTTGGTCCTGTCTTTTAAATTTCTCCCAGACATACAAGTTGATTTCCTGTCTCAGATGTCCTTTGTATGACTTAGTGCCTTTTTCAAATTTACCTAAACTACTTTCCCCATATTTGAGGGCTTTATTTCAAATAAATGATGTAAACATGTTAAAAAGTGTGTATTAAGGAAGGATCATGTATGTCACAGGAGGAAATAAAGGGATATTATCAAGATCTCGCTATGGCAAAGTTTTCTGATGTCTTATAGATAAGTCTGAAACGTGCACTTTACAGGAAACATAATTGAGTTTGATGATTAGGGGGGCGTGTGAAAAATACAGAATTGTGATGTAATGTTAAGTCGTATTGACTGATGCTGAACTCAGAACAGGAATGTACTGATTCTCGCAATCATTTGTTGATTTGAGAGCCGGCACACTTGATTCTGCCGGGATGGGAATATGTTCGGGGAAATGTGTTTGTATTGAATATGCACAGAAGGGAAATAATCGATAGAATGATAGAAGCTTGTGTAGAGAAAGTAAGTTTCTTTGAGTTTACATGTGGTAGTGTCACTTGGTATTTCATGGGTTTCTTTCTAATGCGTGCATTCTTTACAAGTGCAGCATAAATAGGGGTTAGAGAAAAAATGAGTTTGCATATATATTTTTGAGCCTACGCTGCTGATGATGATAATGAGTTAAACTGGTTCAGCTGAAAGGCTAGCATGTAACCTAGGGGCTGCATGGTGTTGTGCCAAAACTCGTCATAACTGGATGACAATTATGTTGTGTTAATATTGATTTTGTTAATAAGCAAAGTGACTTCAACATGGTTTATGACTTCATTCTATTCATCAGGTGACATTGAATCATGTTGGTGCCAGGATGTAACCATGTTTTTGTTTGAATATTGTTATTCAAGATTGACTTGGTTTCCGGGCCAAATCATTTATTTTTGTTTGTGTTATACGTACAAAAGGTTCACTGCTGTAGATCATTGTATATTGTCCGGTTATATTTACATGTATAGCTTAGTGTTGCATTAACATGATCATGTTTTGTTGTATAGGTGCACATATCACCCAACCTATTTCCAATGTCAATAGTAAGCTGTTCATATTCAAATTGAATAGAGTTCAACTTTATAGTAATAATAGTAAGCCAACAAATCAAAGTTGCACAGTATCTCAACAATGCATGTTCAAAATGAGCTATTTGTCATGTACTGTTTCAATTGATAAAGTTGAAAGTATTTAAATTTATTATATAATTACAGATGATAAACATATATATTATTTCAGAAAAAAATCACTCACACCAGATGTACAAAAGATGATCCTCCAATTCTTGAAACCTAATAAGTTATTTTTGAACCAACTTATCAGTTATAATACAAACTTGCAGCATCATCAATCATTTGCCAAAATTTCTGTATACTGTATAACGGGATATTTTCACTGGGTTGATTTTTCGCGGTGTGTCAGTTTTCAGACGTATTAATTTTCACAGTTTAGAACATCTTCGTTCAATCCAATGGAAAACAATATTTTAGCAGGGTTTAAATTGTGCTGTTGTGCTGTTGGGTAGCAAACAGCAAAAAAGTGCAAAAATTAAACCCCTGCACAAATTTCCCGCTATACAGTAAGCAAAGTTTCTGAATTTAGCAGTCTTGCATTACTCTCATCAGAAGCCCGCGCGCATAGCTATTTCAAATAGGATTTTTTGCATAGGTCTACGCGACCGGCTCATTTTGAGCGTTTAAAAAAAAAAAAATTAGTTAGAAAAATATTAACCAAAAACGCAATAAAAGAGAAATCCCGCGTAGCGTATTGCTTTTTATGTAATACTTACAGGAGATCATAATAATCACCCATAATGCACTCTGTTTGACAAATTTTCAATAGGGTTCAGACATTACAAACAAAATTGCCTTCAAAAATGTCAAAAACTTTGTATGATGTGAAGTACAATTTATGCTTCTCAAAATCCATTAGCGATGGAATTTCAACTTTAGTAATAGGTAATTGAGTTGGGCATGTTGCAGTATTATAGTATTGTGGATTATCTGGTATAGACTTTTTGGTAGACCCTATGTTTCCTCCAAACGGATGAAAAGCACCAGGCCCAAATGCCATGAGGAGCGTTTGTGTGTTGGTTTATCTTGTGGTTCTGAGGCTCACTCAACCTCCTCTGGAAATAGTCACACTACTATAGTGAGCCCTCTATTGATTACTACATGCATGTATTGTGTATCAAGTTATCCTGCCAAGTTATTTATACCTACTTATGCTGCACTGGTGTATCATTCCTGCCATATCTAGTGATCAAGTCTTCTATTGCAGGTCTGGTTTGATTTCCAACAAAGTCAATTTTGAAAAATATTGAATATTTGTGTTTGAGTTCACCAAAGTCCCCATGAATAAATATTCATAGTTTGTTAGTTATTCACAAAATTAATGAGACTTTGAATAGCAACAACCCTTTGGTTTTTATTCAAATACAAGTTTGTGGTGTTCTTCTTGCTGGTCAAGTGCTATTTTCATTGTGAAATTAAAAGAACTTGATTTTCTATGGGTTTTTCACAGAAATGAAAAAAGGAAACAATTTACTAATTTATGGATTTAATACGAAAGTCAGCTCTTTATTGTATTTTTGAAAAGGGCATATGAACACAATTTCAAACATTGCATATTATTTGAAAAAAAAACCGTTATATTCACAAGTTCAACATTACAGGAAATTTCTGCAAATTGAAGGTTGAATAATAGTTGTCACTAATATTTATTGTTATGTGGACATGCAGTAGTACTGAACAAAGCACCATCAATGTAGAAAGTGTTTACAACTGTCAGAAAATATGACTATCAAATGACATAATAACTTGGATAAAATATTGCTTTGATTATTTTCACTTGGAGTCATATACTCATCACATTGCAAAGAGTGACCTGATTCAAGGCCAAGTCAGGTCAAATTTACATGCAATGTTAATTACATGGTAGAAAATACCAGGCTCCATGCTAGAAATGTAAACTGTGAACGTGACCAGCTTGACCAGGGCGATGCTTTGTATGACCATATAATAACAACACAATATTCATGTCACAGTATTGGTGATTCATCGCTATCTTGATTATTCAAGCTTATGTGCCGCACATAATATCTCTAGACAAACATATTTTGTTCAATTTGGCTTTAAAATTGTTGATTTTTGAAACAAAGTATGAAGCGAAAGGCCCTAAATAATCACTTGAACTTTTCAGAAGTATTCTTCTTTTTCATTTCACATTTGATTTTATACCTGAATCTGAAACTTTTCAGAAGTATTTCTTCTTTTCATTTGATTCTTTACCTCAATCTAAAACTTCATGATAAGTTTGATCAGTCAGTTCTTGAACGTAGTGCTTTTTGGGCTAAAAGCAGCCAGCGCAAAATAACAACATGGGAATATGTTCATTTGGTGTATTGGTCTATGTCTGCAGGGAAGTGAGATTTAAGGAAACTCAACATTTTGATCGCAATCTGAATTCCTAAGAAAATATCATTGCAAACTATGGGAATTTTAATATCATGAAATGTTTGGAACACTGCCATTCCAACTTACCTGGTAAGAAAATCTGGTTTTAAGATAAAAGTCACTTGGTTGATCAAAACAGTTTTCATACAAAGTAACAGTTAACCTTGAGAACTAAGTAATTAAAAAAAAAGAAAGTCACATGTACATAAAAATATGACGTCCTTGGATGAGGTCATGTTGGATAGAGAGAGGAAGTATGGATCACCTTGATGGAACTTGTAAAAAGTGCATTTTCTTCCTTTTTACCTCAAATATGTCAGTGACAAACCATTTTAAACACAACTTCCTTTGCTGTTTTCCTTTACATGGTTTTTCAGGGTCATATTGCTCAGGCATATTGCCAAGTGATGTTCTGTTAGATTTGTGCTTGTCCAGTAACATTAGGTTTGCGCATGTCCACTGGACTACAAATGTATAAACATTTACACATTTTACATGTTGAAGAATTTTGTAGTCCTACTAAATGAACCTGTACAAACTTCAAAGCTTTTATCTGCACTGCTGCCACCAAGGATTTTCTAGCTGCCACTAAAGCTAACCAATTTTGCTCTACTGACTATAGTAATGTGTTTTATTTCACAGGTACTTTTTTGTGAATTTCAAATGATTGGGAAACATGGGGATCGGGAAACTAGAATGTTTACAGAAACTTTTATCACACAAATGATCAGATTTGCTACAATTTCATTTAGAGAATATGCTTCTCAGACAAGATGTTGATAAATTATATCCCTTGTGAAATTAAAAACCCTACAAAATGAAATCCCTTACCAAGTGTGATGGAAGGCTAGCTGAATGAGATGGGACAGAATTTGCACAATGTTCACTTTCATGCATTATATGATACAAGTTCATGAGCAGAGCAGGTGTTTTATTTGGTCAATTTGAGAGAGACCTACTTCTTGAGGTGACTAATGGCTTGTGGACATGATATGCTGTGTTGTAACATTATGAGGCCCACTTCAGTATGTCCAGATTGGAAACTTGACCGTTTGAAAAATATATAATTTCTAATTCTTTTACAAATTTTGTTATGACACACTGGATATCAGAGCATGTTTGAAGACTTCAAACTCAGGACAAACGGACAAAAAGGAAAGGCCCAGGTTCATCTTAAAATGTTAAAATAATGTTTTTGTTTAATACAGCAGGTGCTTACATTTCTCTTTTTTCCCCTCACTGGTTGATAATAAGATTATATATTTTATTTGTTTTCCTTCAATATTATAGTATGTAAGAGGCCAATGTAAGACAAACATACCTCCAGTCCTTTTTGTCCAAGTTTGTATTGGTCAGTCAATCCCTGTTTGTCAGGAAGATACAAACTAGCAAAATGAGTAAATAACAACAAATTCATACATTCTGAAAAAATAATTTGCAGAGGAAAAGTATTTGGTTACTTGTACTTTCCAGGCTCTAAGTGACGCACCATTTGATATCAGGGGGGCTTGGAAGTTTGAAACAAAGGTGATTGTTTTAAAGTTGGAGGCGTTGAAAACTCTTTTTATAACTTCTGCAGTGAGGCAGCTGGTTTTTGTTAGTGAAATATTTGTTTAATTAATGCGGAACTAAAATTATGGGCCAAAAAATCAATGAAGTAACTTTGAAATGTGTTGTGACATAATAGTCACATTAACATGCAAAATAATCAAAATTTTCATGTAGGAAAGGAGAGCAGATACTGTCAACAATATAACATGTCACAAAATTGCCAACAAACTCTTAAAATGTGTGATGCAATTGCAAAGTCACTAAGGCCAAGTAAAAAATAAAACATGTTTCACGTCCTGATTTTAGAAAAAAAAGGAGGAAGAGGGGCTTTTTATTATTTATTTTTGATTGGAAAACGGACCAAAATGACCCTAATTAGCGGGTTTTTAGCCCCATATTTGGCATACAAAATGGTGTCTGAAGAAGGAAGAGGCTCTTGTTATTTTGTTGTTTTAAAAGGTAGCAGCAGGTAGGCTTCTCTAGGGATCACAAAACTCTCCACAAATGCTTCTGATACAATTTGTAATGCTATGAAATCAGTTTAAATTTCTGAAACATCTTTAAAGAAAAGTTTTGACTGAAAGTTGGCAAAATAAAAAAGCAAGTTACGAAATCTTCAAAAAAGGAGGCGGGAGGGGACGAGAGGACCTAAATCATCTTTTTGAATCACATTCTATATCAAAACCAGCACATCACCATGTAACCTTGTAGTACCTGTTAAAAACAATCTGTGAATCATACAATTTTCATACATTCTTTGTTGGTGAAACCTCCAACTCGTCCTGATCTTGATACCTTCTCCTTTTTCAGCCTTTAAGATTTATCCTACCTTGCCTTCAATAAAGGATCCTGTATTTCTTCCTTCCTTGATCTCCAATAGAATCTGGTATTTCCTCATCCTATTCCTGCTCTGATACTGATCTTCATCCTTAGCTTTCCTGATCTTTATGAATTGTTCTAGTTCAGCTTCATCCTACCTTTCCCAAGCGAATATAATCCCATATTTCTTCATCCTGATCTCCTTTCCTCATCCTGATGAAATCCTGTAATCATTTCCTCCTCCTCCTCAGCCTCTAGAGTCTTGCTGACCATAATCTTTGTTTTTGGTCTGTTACAGAAGCAGCTAAATAAAAATTGTCACTTTTGATATTTGGTCCTTTTTTTCGTTCTGGTACCGGTTGCATGAAACTGAAAGTAAATTAAACAAAATAGGCCTATTAGCACTTGAAACATACTCGAGGTAAGAAATTGACATGGCTTTTCTATTTTTTGTCGCCAAATTCTTACCTTTTTTGTTTTTACACCCAAATCTTGCTTTCCAATTTCTAACAGATCCCACAAAATCGAATCCAATTAAGTCTTCTTATACAGCTGCAACATAAAACTGAAAGGGTTTACTCTATTTCTACACGGAAATTAAAATCTAAAAAGATGTGTCGTTAATTTGGTCCTTTTTGGTCCTATGTAAAGCATTTCATGTGTCAAATAAAGTACGGTATTGAAAACAATACATATAATAAACAAGCTTTTGAATTTCTAAAACAGCTATGCAAATGCATATGTCAAATAACAGTGAAAAGGGGCCAGTCATAATATTAAAGGTGTTTGTTCCTATTTTTACATATTTATTTTTTACTTCCAACTGACCTTGACCCCTGAAACACATTATGCAATATTTTACTCCAAGTTGGTCACCTGCTTTAACCCTACAGGGACAAAAATATGCTTGTTTCACTGGGGATGAGGCTACTATAAAATATAAAAGAAATCATTTACTGGTATTATACCAGTAAAACCCACAATTTCTACAATAACTCAAAAAATCAATGAATATGAAATTTTGGGAAGATAATGAGAAAAAATGGAATCAAAAACAGCACTTCTTCCGGGTGAGCTCATGGGGGTGAAAACAATCGGCACATCCTACTTTAACTTAGAACATATTAAAATTTCAAACACGATTTTTAATTTTTTTTAAACGACTGTAAGTTCCACTTTTAATCTGTTGGTCTTGAAGGTAGTGACAATAACATAATTGGATCTGTGGACGCGTGGGTGGGCAATGTTTTGAAATCATTGTTGGTAAAATTGAGAATTGCTACAGTGGTTATTGTTTTACAAACTTATCTTGCCTTGGTACCACGTACCCGTTCTTTAAAAGAATAATTTCCGCCAACTAATTAATTATGGCAATACCCGCGCTTAAGCAGGCGTGTTTGGGTTCACGCTTTAATAGATCGTCCCCTTTTACCAGACAAAACATGCACAGACTAATAGATCGTCCCCTTTTACCAGACAAAACATGCACAGACGTTACTTTAATACAACATTTCATTATTGGGTATTACTGTTTCCTATATAACAGGAGAGTTTTTCTCACAGAGTTGTGTTCCGGGTGTCAAGAACCCGACCTATGACCCACTAGGTGAAAATCCAGATAACCTCTGTGAACTATGCATAGGTGAAGGCGGTGCTAAATGTGCTAGATCTGAAGAAGAACCTTACTATGACTACAGTGGGTCGTTCCGGTAAGTATTAAGACACACGTGTCACAGGTGCAAAGTCTCTAACCTATGACCCTAACGGTAACAATCCAGATAACCTCTGTGACCTTTGCATAGGGAGTACTAGGCAATGTAAATGTGCTCGATCTTAAGAAGACACCTACTTAAACTACAAAGGACTTTTCGGTGAATATTTGGAGGTACTTTGTTGTTATACCGATGGCGATTGTTTCAAGCCACTGTTCGCTCCTCATTAAAAGTTTACCCATAGGGGTCAAAGGTAATAATTTCAAAATGCTCCGATAGGACTGAAATTTGACATACAATAGTATTCATTAAAAGGTTATTAAAAGGTCAAGAAGGGCATCAAATGGTGTCTGTTTTAGAATTGTTCTCCTACTCGGAAGTTTCACAGCATGGTACTTATTTTCCTTAATCACTCGATATCATGTCCCAAACGATCGCTGAGACATCGTTCTGCACCAGTAAAAACAAACGTCACCATTGTGTCTTGTTTTAAATCAGGGTAGGTATTGATCCTGGTGCCAATTTGTGCGACTCTGGCAAACGTTTGCCAATGTACGTTGCAAAAAAGACCCCGACGTGGTTGTGGTGGTTTAGCAATGTATAGGCCTATGGGATCTTTTTTGTTCATTTTTTCAATTCAAATATCAAATAATGGCCAGGAAAATAGTCACTTCACTATTTCACTTATGACCTAGGTTTCCATTCAACAATGCATTCAATAGAAATACTCCTCTAAAGGTTGTTAAATGAGTCCATGGCAGGTTTGCTACCTATTTTTAGATTAATCCTTTACACGCTTATAATTAAAGTGTGATGAAGAATGCAGAGTCGAGTTAGCACAGGCGGCACAGCTATGTTAACGCAATATAATTTGTATTTTTGTATAATTGCCCTTATCAGATGCCTGGCAGAAGGTGCTGGAGAAGTTGCTTTCATGAAACACACCACTGTGCCGTCTAATACAGACGGTAACACACCACTAAGTTGGGGGTACAATGCATCGTCCAGTGATTACAAGCTGTTATGTCAGGATGGAACCACGGTGTCAGATGTTAACAACTATTTAGATTGTAATCTTGCTTCTGTACCATCGCATGCTTTGATGACGAGTGGAGACAAGAATAATGGTTTTGTCAATGAAGTCAGGGATCTACTGCTAGAGGCACAGGTGGGTTTAACTTATGACAGTGTTTAGATTGTAATCTTGCTTCTGTACCATCGCATGCTTTGATGACGAGTGAAGACAAGAATAATAGTTTTGTCAATGAAGTCAGGGATCTACTGCTAGAGGCACAGGTGGGTTTAACTTATGACAGGGT